>JASPKZ010000171.1:0-27483 GCA_030220185.1 Diploptera punctata | reverse complement strand
TGTTCCGGGCATGAGCAAAAAGACTATGATAGGACGGCAATGAGGCCGTGATGATCGACAGGATCTGATGATCTGATTGAGAGCTGAGAAATAATGAGGGCATTAATGTTTGCAGGATGGCGTGTAAGCAGCGAGCATCGAGCAGCACTGGGGTTCCAGCGAGGACGCGTGACCGCTCGTAATGGCAGGCGGGAGCCCAGGAGTGCAGGAAGCTGCCCACCAGGTGGCAGCAGAAGGCGGGAGAGAGAAGGTTGGCAACACGGCCGGAAGGCAGGGGGAAGCGGAAGAAGCCATCGAGGGGCATTCTTGGTGTGCGTGCTGTAGAAGATAGACCGTGGACTGTGTGGGTTGTGATTACAACGTGTTCTATTAGTGCCCATACTTCTTTACTTCTTTGTTTTACATACGATTTGAGGAAGATAAATTATAAAGTGGATGATTGAAATAGGGATGTTTGGAGAGCTTATGTCTACGTGGCCTTGAACCTACTGATTCGAAATAAGAAGAGTTAGTTAGTATTTTTGTATAAAGATCGCAACATACGTATGAACTTACAAAATATTTTTATGTATTTTTAATAAGCACATAAAACACTAATGCCTTTCTGAGAAATAGAATTTTGAAATTGTGTTAGTGCGGGTATATCATTTGGTGTTGAGGGTTCTGCAAATAGACCCAGGCTCTATCTCACAGGGAGCGGAGTTTTAGGTTCTAAAAGTTAAGACTGCAAGAGAGTATAGTGATAAAATTAATGTAGAAGACTGCAGGAAATGAAGTTCTTACGTTCAGTAGCAAGCTGGCGAACAATTTTGGACAGAAAAAAGAAGTGAGAAAAGACTTACATATTTTTAATTTAACCAATAGAATTGACAACATGAGAAACAACTGGTAAGAACATGTTAAAAGAATGCCTACAGATAGAATCCCTCAGCTGTTATTAAAGTACAATCCAATAGGACATAGAAGTGTTGGACGCCCATTTACTAGATGGGAAGATTCATTAAATCCCACCTTGATGTGAAAAGAGGTCAAAAGGCCTAATTTCAAGAAGTAGAAAGAAAAGGAGAATTTATATAGTATTAATTCAAGCTGATTTTTAAAATAATGTAAGTTACAAAATATATCTCGATAACTAAGTAGAAAACATTATACATTTATAATTTAAAAGTAAGCTGGTTTAATATAAATGTAATATTGCTAGATCACACACAAACATTATTGAGAAAACGATTTTGTAAGTTATATTACAAAAACAAATCATGTTGATTGGATATAAATTAATTTTTATCACTGTACTATGTTGCAATATTAACTTTTAGAACCTAGAACTCCGCTCCCTGAGGACGCCTCTCTCAGTTCCGGAGGTTCATGGCAGCATAGGCCTAGTTATACTGTAATAGTAGGTTCAAAATGTTGATAGTCCGATGCCACCCGCCAGTTTTCAGATACACAAACAAATAATTATTTAAATTTGATACATTGTTCATTTAATTCAAAACATTAGTTAATGTTTTAATGAGGGTTTAGAAAGAGATCTTCTTCATATTCATAATTTGTAGGATTTTCATTCTGTTTATTCCCAATACCATATGTATCACTCTCGAGGGAAGAAATTCTTACGACTCATGCACAGAGCGAGGCTTCGAGATACTTTGCAGCATAAAATATACTATTTCACATGTTTCTTCCTAAACCTGATGATTCCATTTATATCTTACAAACGGTGGCTCTGTGTATAACAGGGGAAGAAATGTGTCCAAACCAAATGCAATTTTCCACAAAACTAATTTACAGAAATTTAGTAATCCACATCTACTTGGAAAATTTCTACAAAGAAAAACACAAAAGGAAAATGATTAATTCAAAAGTTTTATTTACCACTAACACTATCGACTCATGTGGTCCATTGTAGCGCAGATATAAGCTCTCGATACATCTATATCCTGAGATAATATTTTCCAATCATCCCCTCTGTAATTAACTTCGTTCAGATGTTAATATCCCACCATGTCCTTGGCCTTCCTACTGAATGGTTTCCACTTTGTGTTTCCTATAATAAGTATTCATTTTTATAACGTTCCAAGTGTCCTGCCCATCGGAGTCTATGAAACTTAACTCCTCATATTATATCTGGTTTCCTATCAAGATCATGGAGTTGACAACATTCACCTGTCTACATATCTCTGTTAGGTCAATATGCACTTTATTCACAAATACCCACATTTTCCTACATCTTAAATTAAGAGATCTGTTTTGCATCCTTTTAATTTATAACCTGAAGAAACGCCATTTTACATATTATTAATTTAACAAGATTGAGAGAATTTGAGACAAGATTCTCCACCATGTATAGTACAGCCTATACCCAGAGATGATCCTACGCATAATTCATTTCTGTTTGTTACTGTTGCAAGTTATTTGATTTCAGACACTTCATCAAAATGTCCATAATTAGCTATTGATATTTTGCACATATAGGAAGAAGATTACCACAATAATTGTCAAAATGTACTAATCAGTTATAAACGTTTATCTTTCTAGGAAACTACATTTGAAAATAAATTTGATGCAATGAAGAAACACAAGATGGTGAGATTGAAAACAACAGTACATTGAAGTCATTCAAATAATCTCAAGCACTATGAGCGTGTAAAAATAAATTATATGAGGAGGAAAAACTGTTTGGTAAGAATTTTTGTAGCCTGGCTGGATGCAACAAAATGGGTGATTTTATTCGCAATACATAAGTTGATTGCATGAATTTTATGGTGAAAACAGGTAATATTATATCAATTTAAATAAAAAATAATTTAATATGCACGTATTTATTTACATGCAGAACCATTGCTCATGAAAACACAACTTCAAACAAAATCACATACAGGTTGTTTCTACATTTAATTCGAAATTTCTTCACGAAAGAAAAAAAAAAGTATTACATGGGAATTAATTATGTGTGCAGCTACAAATTTCTGCCATTTTTCTTCCACTTGGAACCGTTTACCCTTGAGGAGAATTGATAGGCGCTTAAAACAATATAGTACAGCACCTTCATTCTCGCTTTGTCATACTGTGATACTTAGAAATGAGAGGTTTTCTAGAAATGCAATATAAAGATGTAAACAAACTCCACATAAGCAGATATTATTTGGCATATAAATTGGGTGAAGTTGTAGTTACGGTATCTGGATCTCTGAGTGTTGTGCTGACGTGATGCCTTTCTTGTTTTTCAGGATAATGGAACCTGTAGGATGAATTCAAGAATACAAGAATGGCGGAACTCTCCTTGGGACTGGTCGAACACCAGATTCGTCTGGTTAGTAGAAGTCCTTTCAGGGTATAACTTGGACATCCTTTTACCCGGAGGTGCACCTTAAAATATCGGGCAAAAAAACCATGGCCAACGCTTAAATTTGGGATGTACCGCTAAGGGAGAAAACCCCAACAGAAAATCATCGACCCCCCCAGGATTGCTGGAGGTTAGGCGTGGGGTTGACATCTCGTAAGAACAAATATGTTCAGAAACCCAACATGCCTTGGAATGATGGTCTACAACAAGAACTAAAGCAAAGGAAAATGGACTTACGAATTGGCACTTGGAATGTTAGAACCGCTTATAAAACTGGGAGCCTAAAATCTCTTCTACAGCAAATTACACCAATATAATATACAAATAACAGCTATACAAGAGACAAAGTGGATGGGTAATGACATATATGATACTAAAACACACACTATATTCCAGAGCGGGAGGCAAGCTGGAAAAAGAGAATTTGGAGTGACATTTATTGTAACTAAATCAATGAGGAAAAATGTATTAGCATTTAAACCTAATAATGAATGAATATGTGTTATTCGCCTAAAAACTAAATTCTTCAATTTATCAATCAACAATACCCATGTGCCCACAGAGGAGAATATGAAAGATCAATTTTATCATAACTTAGAAAGAACCTATCACAGTTTACCATCCAACAATATTAAAATCATATTAGGGAATTTAAATAGGACAAGAGAGAATATATAAAGGTACAATAGTTTACATACATCATCCAATGATAATGGCCAAAGAATCATACATTTTGTAGCCGTAAGAATATGGTAATCAGCTCCACCTGTTTTCCTAGGAAAAATATACACAAAGAGACCTGGAGATCCCCTGATGGATTAACACCTAATCAGAATGACCACACATTAATAGAAAACAGGAATGCCTCAAGTATAATTGATGTTAGAACTCATTGTGGGGCAATAGCAAACTCTCACAGTATTTGTTAAAACAGTATATAGCAGTAAAATAAATAGATCGAAAAATGAACCAAAAATTAAGGAACAAAAAATAAATATTGATAAATTTAAAGAACCTGAACACCTAGAAACCTATAAAAAAATGTTGAGAAACGTCCAATGTTTTGAGAAAATTAATTTATGATCTATGAGTTTGAAATTCCACAAGCAATACAATATGAAAAAAGTGACTAATCCTCGGAGATTGTAGCGCACCACTCTACCTATGTTATAATAAATTGATTTATTTTACCTGATGCAGTTAGAACTATAAGGTCTTCTCCTCCACTTCTCCAGGGTTAAATTACACAGATGTTAACAAATAAATTATAAATTAATAGCACATAATAGGCTTTGGACAGTATACACCTGACAAGTAAAGTACAAAATATTATAAAATAACAGTAACAATAATAAAATATAATAATAATAATAATAAACATAATAATAAAACTTATAACTTTATTCTATTAATAGCTTGAAGATGAAGCTATAAAATATAAATTAATAATGAAAATATACCTTAAACTTGGTTATGTTGTCCAAGGAAATATTGAGTCAAGCAGACCTTGGTATAAAATAGGAGGGAAATCCAGAGGTGAGCAGCTGAAACAAAGAAGGATGAGGAATAGTGAGATGTTCGATGTAAAGGTGCAGCTAGAGTTAAGTTGTGGTGGGAAGGTAGTAAATTGAAGAGAGTATAAAGATAAAGGGGTGATGAGGTGGACAAAGTAAAGTATGGTGTAAGAAATAGAGGCAACTATCTACCAATCAGAGTCAAAAGCTGGAGTTCTGTGACCTGGTTTACGGAGTTTGTACATATAATGTACAAAGAATTATAAACTTCTTGCAGACTTTGTCCAAATGTGATGCTCATGATATAGGGGGCTCTGATCATAATTACTGTACATATTATGAGGTTATACAGTCCATGAATTACCCGTGTCTATGTCATAACAATATTCCATTTGTCCATTTCCAGAACAATTCCACGTCCAAATCCAAACTCATGCTTCCTTTCCCTTAGGAAATTGTCATTTCCTTTATGGTTCAGTCTGCTATTTGTATTGAGATTGTCAAAAGGAACTAGGTCGATACTATCACAGGACGAAGTTGTCAGCGTAGGCTCAACCTGCAGGACCTGAACCCACATTTATAATCCTTAAGTCAGGGTGCAGCAGATGTACTCTCAGGTACCCAATATGAACATATCTTAAAAAACATACGAGCTATGAAAGGACTCTTCTTTATTCCGGTCACTACACGGACACTTCCTGGTGGATCAGTAGCAGAGTTAAATCAGGACAGAGTATTGTTGGTATAACCAGAACACACAGGATTGCCAGCTAATTCCATTAGGATAGTGTACTGCAGGCCAACACACTAAATACATTATTGATTAAATGGAACCAAAGAGAGCAAATGTGTTTTACAAAGGATTGGCTTATTATAAACCAATAATTTGAACGATGTCTCCTTGCTAAGCCTAAGTGACTTCTTACAAAGAGAACATTTGAAATATTTCTCATTAGTAGTTGTTATATGGGTGACTCTGTGGTGTAAGCGGTTAGATGCTCGCCTCTCACCACTGGGGTCCTGTTTATGAGTCTTGGTCACTCCACATGAGTTTCGTGGTGGACAAAATGGAGCTTGGGCAGGTTTTTCTTGGGGATTTCTCCCGTTTTCCCTTGCCACAATTTCATTCTACCATTTCTCCATATTCATCTGAATAATTTTGTTTCATTTCGTTCATCTGCCCCTGTGATGGTGCATCAGGCGTGGTCGGCCAGCACCCTTGTCATTCACAGACCTCTATAAATATAGGGGCTTCATCTCATTTCATCTCTCGACCTGACCCTGAGTTAGAAACGAGGTGAGGACATTTTTTATTTTTAGTAGTAGTAATATTCATTCCACATGTTAAGCACCCTTTTTCACTTAAAGTATAGTAAGGCTATAGTTCTAAAGTGTACATATACAATATCATAACCAGATAAGAAGATTAAATTTAATAACATTTTATAAAAATACAAATAACTTATACATGAGGTAATAACAACAATATTTTAAATTCAAATGGATGTGATTAATACAATTTAATAAATGATTATGCCAATATTGTTTTAATGTTACATATTAATGGTGGGCAATGAAACCTCGTAACTCCATTTTGGTAAATTTTACAGGAGAAACAAGTAACCTTCTTAAATAATTATGAAAATTGATAAGCAATAGTTGCCACATATTTTACTACAGAATACAAGTGAAGTTGTTAATAAATTTGTAGTCCGTGTTCTCAACGGGTTATGCATCACATATTTCAGTGCTGGCTACTGGAGTTATGTGGTTTTCAATGACTGATGCAATTACGAGGTTTTCATTGCCTATCATCGATATGCTGATAAGAACATATACAATTTGCAACTTACAATATATACAATAAGGGATTGTCCTTTTGGGTACAAAATGAGCAAATATTTCTCATAAGTCACAGATAGATTTTAGGATTCTGAAAATACATACAAAAAACCGTTAATTCATCATATGCACCCTGAGGCCTGAGGTTATTAAAATAAACTGAACAGGTGTAGGGCATCAGTAAGAACTTTCCACCGGACACTATTAATAGCAACAGCCATCACAAATTAAAGTTAATTAAGAAAAAGACATTTCTCCTTTTGTCAACGAGCATCCCTTCTCACAAGCTCCTCAGCATTTGTTTTCTATTTTGGATAGAGAAACAGACATTTTCACTCTTTTGTAAAAACACTTTTGCACAACTCAGAAGTTAATAACAATAATATCACAGGTATAATGGCGTAGAAATCAACTTTCAAATTTAAAATATAATTCTGCAATAATTTAAACTAAATTAACGTTCTACTGCCAGGAAAGTACTGAAAAATGTTGCAGTAATATTGTCCGGTGAAAAGCTCTTATGGATGCCCTATGCTCCTAAATAGAGCTACAGGATCATGATGATAATTGTATTCATTAGCAGTTTGTATCATGTTTGCACATGTCTACGCGTTAGTGATAACTTCAAAGTATTCTTTACAAAAATAAAATAAAATAAATGGCAAAGATTAAGAAGGACAAGTTATATGCATTTTCATAAAAATTCAGGACGCAATTTATCAAACTCGAGGGGATTGTTCTTTGGAAGTTCAAAGTGCTAACAATTTGATATAAAAAGATTGAATTGTTGTGAATAATCAAATGTCCCACGCTCTAGCCGAATGGTTAAGGCAAGATGCCTTGGTGCCGATCTATGGTTCATGTCTCCAAGGGGGAAGACATTTTCTCATGGAATTATGGCTAGTATGGGATCATTGCCCACCAAGCATTGTGAAGAATTTGAGTAACTTTAATAAGTAGCAGCTCACGGTTAAGAAAACAAGCTATAACAGCTGGAGGCTTTTATGTCTTGATCACATGTCACCCCTAACAATATATATATATATCTTGCTTATTACTGCAGTGTTGGATAAATAAACTTGTATTAAACTAATGAAAATTACATTTTAAAAAGATGTTGCACTTAGACATACATTTCTTAGTCATTATGTCTAAGTAAATGTGTATTAAGATGGGACTTCTCAGAGAATGACTTACTACAAACTGAACATTTGAAATGTTTCTCATTACTATGCACAAGTAAATGTGTTTTAAGATTAGTCTTCTGGGAGAATGACTTATTACAAACTGAACATTTGAAGTGTTTCTCATTACTATGCACAAGTAAATGTTTATTGAGATTGGACTTCCAGGAGAATGACTTATTACAAACCGAACATTTGAAATGTTTCTCATTACTATGCACAAGTAAATGTGTTTTAAGATTAGTCTTCTGGGAGAATGACTTATTACAAACTGAACATTTGAAGTGTTTCTCATTACTATGCACAAGTAAATGTTTATTGAGATTGGACTTCCAGGAGAATGACTTATTACAAACTGAACATTTGAAGTGTTTCTCATTACTATGCGCAAATAAATGTGCATTAAGATTGTACTTCTGGGAGAATGACTTATTACAAACTGAACATTTGAAGTGTTTCTCATTACTATGCACAAGTAAATGCTTAATAAGATTGGACTTCCAGGAGAATGACTTATTACAAACTGAACATTTGAAGTGTTTCTCATCACTATGCAAAAGTAAATGTGTATTAAGAGTGGACTTCTGGGAGAATGACTTATTACAAACTGAACATTTGAAGTGTTTCTCATTACTATGCACAAGTAAATGCTTATTAAGATTGGACTTCCAGGAGAATGACTTATTACAAACTGAACATTTGAAGTGTTTCTCATTACTATGCACAAGTAAATGTTTATTAAGACTGGACTTCCAGGAGAATGACTTATTACAAACTGAACATTTGAAGTGTTTGTCATTACTATGCACAAGTAAATGTGTATTAAGTTTGGACTTCTGGGAGAATGACAAATTACAAACAGAACATTTAAACAATTTTTCGTTACTAAGTACAGGTAATTGTCTACTAAAAGCGGACTTACTAGAAAATTGCTTGTTACAAACAAAATATTTATACGATGTACATTTTAGGTCTATGTCTTCTGTTTGTGATCTATGATTAGGACTGTATATTTCAGCATGTCTTTCTTCAGTCAGGTCCATCTGAAAATATAACATTATAGTAACAGATGTAGCACTATTCTACGTAACATACATTCCGTAAGAGTTTAAAAAAAATCCTCAGCAACAATGTGAAATGTTTTTTCATCTTTTTATTTGATACTGTGTCATATTTCAGTTCTTCACAGTATTACAAGAAGACTAAAACACAATATAGAGATACATTGCATGTACAGTAATAATGAATAAATATATGCAATTATATTATTTTTAGTCTGGACATCTTACCTCAATATTAGTGTTGATTTGTTGTTGAACATGTTTCAAAATAATTCTGTTTTATCGTCAGCTTTCCCAGACTGGTTTTATTTATGTCGCATTATGTTGCACAACCTGGATGTCGATGTCAGCTCCATCCTGTGGTTGGCCAAACAAGGTCACGCTCTATCGGAATATCAAAATTCATAACTCTGTTTTCTGTTCTTTCTGGTAATAAATTTTTTCCCAAATAGTCAGCTCTTTTGTATTTTCTAACTGTTTTAATAATTTAGTGTCTGAATTTATATTATGTTTTTCAGACCAAACATGAGCAGCAATTGCAGATTTTTCAATTTCTCCATTTTTCATATTTCTTATGTGTTCTTTGGTTCTAATTTTTAGGTTTCTTTTTGTTTTTCCTATATATATCTTATCACAACCCATGGATTCAATTTGATATATATATAGAGGAATATATCAAATTTTAATAACCATTTTATATATTTTCAGTTTAATGTTTTCTTAAAGGAGTTGGGACGTCAAGAGTTCCTGTAATGCATAATAGCATGCATTTCCAGAATTGAGCCTATGTTTAATTTCTTTGTGCATCTCATTCCTATTTGTGACTATTGTTCCTAGGTATTTGAATTCAGCCACTTCCTCAAAATTTCTATCATTTTTCATTATCTGAACTTTTGCATTATATAATGTGTTTCTATGTGTGACACATATTTAATTTTATTGATATTTACATCCAGTCCTAATTTCTTAGTGTTACTCAACAGTGTGTGTGTGTGTGTGTGAGTGTCTGTTGGCCCTTACAATTTTCTCGCTATCGCCCAATAGTACTACATTATCAGCATAAACTAAGAGCTAATTAATACCATTTAGTTGTAGGCCTTCTTCATCCTCTAAAGATTTGATGGCACGCTCTAGTACAAAATGAAATATTAGAGGAGATACTGCATCTCCTTACTTCAACCCATTTTGGATTTCAAAAGTATCCAAAAATGTTTACCTACACACACTCTAGTCTTTGTGCCATTTAGACACATTCATATAAGTCTAACTTTTTAGGAATTCCGAACTCCAGCAGGATACTATATAACTTCTCCTTTTTAATTTAATCGTATGCTTTTGGAAGTCTACACATAGTTGATGTACAGTAACATTATATTCCCATTTGTTTTCTAAAATCTGTCTTATGCTAAAAGTCAGATCAGTTGTAGACCTGTTCCTTCTAAATCCACATTCATGATCTCTTGGAAGGACAAACTTTGCAAATAATTTGATAAATTCCTGTTTTTTTTCTTAAACCTGAATTTTTGTTATTTGTTTTCAGAAAAATTATACTTAACATGTTTATTGCTCCTATTATGAGTTTGAATTTAGTAATCTCATCTGAAATTTGTTACAAGTTAGTTACAGAATGGTAGATATCCCGTAACAAATTTCACAAAATATTTAGTAAATTCTATACTACATTTGCAACAATAAACAATTCAGCTTATGTATTGACTTAGGCTTTCACGGCCGGAGTTGTTATGATGATCTTGAAGAAGATTTCCAGGCTGTAGGCTGTGGTCTTGAAGTTCCCCGACGTTTTGCCAGAGACTGCAAGAAACCCTTGAGGATGCAAACACGAGTCCAGACAGTCTCTGGTGAAACGTCGGGGAACTTCAAGCCTCAAGACCACGGCCTACAGCCCGGAAATCTTCAAGATCATCATAATTTAGTTTATGTAATCTTCAGCAAAGAAGTAAGAAAATAGAAACTACAAATGGCAAAGAAAGAAAAGACATTTATCAAATTAACTGCAGGTACTGTATTAACGACTGCATAGAAAACAAAGAAAAGCAGTAACAAACGTGAGGAAATTATGAAATTGGTGGTGGCACACTGTTTGTTATAAGATCATAAATTTGAAGAACAAACTAAACTATGGAAATATTGGGAGAGATCAAGAGAATTATAATATTGGAAAAGATACACATACAGAAGAACAAGAATAAAACCATGTATTTTTTAAGTTCCCAGACAGCAAGACGTGATCTTGAAGTCCAATCAATTCACACCAGGTATAACGAGAAATGCTGGAGTTAAGGGCTCATTACTAACAGCAGAATTTAGTTAAAAATGCAGATGCATCATCATTATGTGTGAGGTGAGAAGTTTGAGACTCATTTACTCCCTTGTGTCACTTTCGATTTCTATTATAAAAATGTTAAATTTCATTACATTTTGGGTATATTTTATACATTTAGCCCATTTTATTATTAGGCTGGTTGATTCTGAGCACATTTCATAAGTGTTTTTGTATCAGTTATTAAATATTTATGTATGAATAATAATTAAATCCATCTATCTTTGGGTTTTTACAGCTGCTGCCATCTTCCTGTGCCAAAGCTCCAAAGCCTACGATCTTGGGCATCTTCAATGCTTGCATTAATGTCTTCATGTTTTCCTTCCATGTTAACATCGGTCTCCCTCTCTTCCTCCTTCTGGTCGGATGCCATTGATATAGTTGCTTTGGCCATCGCTTATCTTCCATTCTTAAAACATGTCCTAACCACTTTAATTCCTTCTCCTCAGTTCTTTCGATTATGCTTTCTTCTGCTTCCATTATATTTATAATTTCCTTATTTGTGAAATGTTCTAATTTTTACTGTCTGGCACTTCTGCGTAAATAATCCATTTCTAGAGCTATTAGTCTATTCTTGTAGTACTTATTGATTGTCCATACCTCACTTCCATACATTGCAACAGATTCTACCAATGTTTTACCAATATATTTTTTGTGTCTTTCCAAATATGTTTATCCCACCATATGGAATTTAACGATGATATTTTGCTACTCAATTCAATTCTATGTTTTATATTCTCTTTGCCTATACCTTCAATAATTAAATATGATATAAAATAAAATTATGAGTACACTACTGGAATATCAAATATTTTACAAATTAAACTTAAGACAGAAATATTACAACTCACTTAAATCTCTTTAATATAAATAGCTAGCCATAGGAAAACTAAATAATTTAAAGATCACGGTGAATTTTTTAATAATAATAATAATAATAATAATAATAATAATAATAATAATAACAATAATAATAATAACAGCAGCAGCAGTAAAAAAAATAGCATGAACATTTTAGGTTTATGCTTAGTTGGGTCTTGTTATATCTCAAGATGTTCTTGATTCCCCAGCATTGTTTGTGTGTTGCCCTGTCTCTGTGTTGTTTAAGTTCATATTGGAATTTCTTTTTTTAGAGAACAAAATCAATCTATTTTGTTGAAGAAATTTACCATTCCTTCTGCTGTAACCTAAAGCATTATGTCATGACACAGAGCTATGGGTCAATAGTTTGTTCATCAAGCCCCATGGAAGAAGATTTTATATGAAGTTTTGACAAGCATGGGGTCTGTAATCATTCAGCAACATGAGATATTAGGATAGTTACAATGAGTGGAGAATCCAGGTTGAGAAAACCAGATACAATATCCGCGGGTTTCCAAATGATGAAAATGTGTCACCCCATGGCTGGATGTGGATTTAATGTCAGCAACTTGGCTAGTATGCATATGGTCTTCTAGGCATGACCTGCAATGCAGTTCAGTTTTTTGTATGTTTGGATATCTTCTACTATATTATGAACTTTCAGTCTTTCATGAATGTCAACATTTATTTTTTTATTCAACCTACTTATAAGAAAAGAGGGTGTAAAAATCTTATCTGTGATTTTATTTTATTTCTAGAATTCAAAATTCTAGTTGCTAATAATAATTAACAATAATAGTTAATAACACACAACAACAAAGAATTACTTGCAGGCTTGAAATGTATCAATAACTATGTTTCCGGAATCACAGAAGACGAAAATGATATTAGTTTTTTCCAATCACCTAACCGGAGTCAGATATTTCGACAACCTTTAGCAGAAGTGATCATTTCCGTGAGAGTCGCAGGCGCTATTGTCTCTCAAACTGGTCACCCTTATTTTTCTTTTGCGCGGTTTTATTACTCTTAGGGATTGTTAAACCCTCAGGAATAAACAGGTATACAAAATTTCCTGATTGCTGCTGTCAAATACGTGAAGTAATGGCTTGTAATACCTCGTTCTGTGCAGTTCGTCTTACATTACATCATTGTGATTGTGAAGTGTCGATATATGCATTATTGTGTATCATTATAAAGAAATTGAATTAAAACAATCTACTATAATATATTTTAATACGTAAGTTTTAGTGTTTTTATAATTTTGCAATGTCTCGCCGCTGTAAGAATTCTCCTAATTTATTCTGTTACGTATGTGGAGAGTATTATACAAAATCTCAGCGCAGAACTAGTTATAACGGCGAACAATTATATTTCGGGAACTATAGTAAATTTGGAGATACTGATAAATATTAGGCCCCCAATTTTTGCTGTACAAACAGCCAAAGGATTTTAATATGGTGGTTAAAAGGTTCGCATTCGTGCATGCCATTTGCCATTCCAATGTTGTGGAGAGAACCTACGGACCACATCACTTACATATTTCTGTATGGTCAATATATCTGGTTTCACTTAAAAAAAATAAGCATTGTCTTCAGTATCCAAATTTGCAGTCAGTCATGCGACCTGTTAAACATAGTGTTTCTTCACCGAACTTGGGTGACGTCAGTCATGAACATGGCAAAAGGTTCCACGAAGATATTTTAGAAATAGAAATGCGTTATAAAGGGAAATCAGTGACCAACATGCTTGCTGATTACTGCTGGCAACTTATCACAGATGTTTCGGAGCCATCTTATCAGTGTAAGTCATCCAGGAAGAAGTTTTGAAAGGTGAGATTTTTGCTACAATTTAAGCATGTGTTGTAAAGTAACTACTTATTTATCTTTCTTAGAAATAAATATTTTACCTTTTTGGATCTTGTATGATTTGGTTATACATAGATCAATTGCTTCTAGCATTATTATTGCAAAAAAATTGAAACTAAGTGCAGATAAGCAATAATGTGCGAAATATAACGAAAAAGTTCAACAGATCCTCGCAAAAAACTGTTAGGTGATAGAGAAAAACGGACTTCAAATTCGAAATCAGTGCATGCCAAATAACTAAAATCACTATTTTCATTTCTGCGAACGACAAAAAGTTCAAATTTGTTGTTGTGTGTAATTAACAACAATAATAATAATATTACATAAATCATAGTGACTATAATCCACATATTTTTTTTTAATTCTGTCCTATCGATCTATTCACTTACTTAAACACGTTGAAAAGAATTAAAGACTATTTGCTTCACTGCTGTGATACTACAAATAAATGCTCAGGTTATAGTAGAGCAAATAGGTACATCAAACACAAACCTTAACTGAAAGCTTCTGCATCAGAGGGAGAATGGTCACAAAGAGAAGAGAATGGTGTACAGTTGATTGCAGTTTAGTTTCGTGTCTTGTAGATCATAATACACAACTTGCTCTCACAGCTTTTATTTGTAAATTTTTAGATTTACTTCGTTTTAATTCTGCTTCCATGTAATTTAGGATGTCGTAAACAACATTTTGGGTCTATGAGTCTATTTTCTTGTATATGAGATTTGATAAAATAGGTTGCATTATATATATATAGCATTACGAGTAAATAAAGAAATTTTGGGAAGACTACTTGAGCAATGGATCGAGACCGTAGATCTAATAGATGGAAAATGAGAAAAATAAAAATAAACAATTGGCCAAATACTTACATACCATATATCTCGGCAGATAAGACGATAGTTGAACCATAAAAAAAACACCCAAAATCAAGGTTCGTCTTATAGGACAGATACAAAAAAATTAGATTGAACACACGACACACAAATAGCAATACAACCACTGACTGCGACTGACGTAATGGTGCACGGTGACAAACCGATCAGTTGACATGTTGGGGGGGGGAACTGCTAAAGATTTAGTGAATCCCCGTGAGTACAGCTACTATCAAACCAATCCTGAAAACATCCAGTTATTCAATTCTTTTGCAGTTTGTTTTGTGTAGTAAATAAACATGGACATCATTGCTTATATTGCATTGTTTCTTTTTATTATTAATATAGTGTTATTATTACTATGCATGATACAAAGGGCACTGTATAACATTTAAATATGCAGATAATTTATATCTTTGGGTTTGATAGTAGCGTAACAAGAAATTTCTCACATGGCAAGTCTTCGTTCCTTATCGTAACAATCTGCTTTCCCCTCTGCCGCCTTCCATGCAACAGGTCTCATCATCTCTCATGCTAGTACAACTTATCGGAAGTGCAGCAGTGTTGCCGGTTCAATGAAAATAAAATGTATTTATTTATCATAATGAGGGGTTAAAATATTAACAATAGATAACATAAAATTTAATTTGAAAAATTACGAATAAGGTAATTTTGTATATGCTATACAGTAAGCTAGTAATGATCGCTGATCTAAACTAAATTCATAGGCCGTTGATAGTTTGGGGGTCGTCTTATAGGACAGATATATGCTAAAACTATAAAACTTTCACAAAAATCTATACTCCATCTTATCTGAAGGTTGTCTTATCTGCCGAGATATATGGTGTGTAATACCCACTTAATTCATAAAATGTAAAGGACGAAGTTAAGGAGCACTGAAAAAGGGACCAGAGTTGCAGGTCAGATAGTAACAACAATGAAACAGAGAGAGAAACAAATCAAGGTTCATGGAGTATGGGAAACATATTCTCCTTATTGGTGGATGTGTCAGTTCAAATATGAAGTGAGAAAGGAGAGCTTAGTATCAATCGGCCACCCAGGCTTAAAGATTAAGATTAATTCTAGTGTTTTCGCTACAACTTGGCCTCGGCCTGAAAGTATGTGTAATGCCATAAAACAAACTACTAGATGTTTTGGAAAATTAAAGCCAACAAAAAGTAAAAAGTTACATATCAATATTTAGTCCATCTTCCTTTCAACATGATCACACATGATTGAATTGCATAATCCTTTCTAATAGTGTCTGTTCTCAGCTATGCCACACCAGGCATCTTGGAAGAACTTCCATAAATCATTTTGCAGGGGAATTAGGCAAATTATTCCACATACACTTCTTTACTTCTGCCCACATATTCTCAAATGGGTTCAAATCCGGAGAGCAATGAGGTCAGGCTATATCCTCTCTCCTCAGAATTAATTTCTAATCAATTGACAAATTAAAGATTTACATTAGGATATAACAACCTTACATAAAAGAACATATAACTTTCTATCTTTGATATTTGTGCTAATTAAATTTTACACTAATGCAATGGTTCGTGCCCAATATGAGATATCCACCTACAAGATGATACGGATACTCTACTACTCTGGGCACAAATGGTGGTGTATCTGTGATCAAGTCAAGTTCCATATTGACAGTAAACAAAACTGAATTAATTCTTTGTAGTACAATAGGTAATTCATCACAAAATATTACTCTTTCCCAATTCCAATCACAATTTTCTACTGTAAAAACTAAATGGACTTCTAAGTGCTCCTTCTTACAAACCTCTATAAGAGTGGCTCCTGCTAAACATTCACATAAGAGTGACATGTGCTACTCTTTTTAAACTTCCCTAGGAATGGCACCTCAACATCTCAAATTATCAGCCCTTAAAATGAATTCTCATGGTTTGGATTTGGCCAAAAAATTAACGACTCTCTTCTACATGACAGAGAAACGAAATTGATTCCTTCCAACTTCTGTCACTAATCTCATGTCCTGTAGTGCTGCTCAAATTTTCTTTTATCACTCCCACTTATTTGGTCTTAAAATTCTTAAATACCAATAATTGTACACTCATCTTCATGCTGTCCTTACTGACATGTGTAAATACTTAGCTGTCTTGGATGCCAAATAATCAAAATGAATCACAATATATATCATACTTTTTTTATTTTTCACTCATTATTCTGTGCAGCCATGTTAAATTAAGTCTAACGGCAGAAATGACAATGTTGTTTTTATCAAACAGTCTTAATCTTTACTTATGTCTTAATGTAATGGAACACATTCACTATGATAACAATATGTACTTTAGAATTATATACAACACCTGTTTCGTTCTGTTTTTATTTAACAGAAGCCTTTGATAGAAGATATAATAGGAATCTCGGAAGAGAAAGAAATTTCAAGCCAGTAATAAATTTGATAAAGGATATAAATACAATTACTGAAACAAGATTTCTATAAATAGGAAACTTACGGAAGGAATTAAGTGTGCAAAAGGAATAAAACAAGAAGCCATTTATTGTTTAATCTGATAATAGATAAAATTATATAAGAGGTATAGTGCCTACCAGATTACCAAATGGGAAATAAAAAATTTAATACAATATGTTACGCTGATGATACAGTTCTGGTCACCAGAACAGAGGACGAACTCCCAATTATTACTTCATTGATTCGTGACAACAGCAGAAAAATTAAATATCGACTCTACAAATATAACTAAATGTATGTGTATATCTATAAGATGCAAATTAGAATTATACAACAAGTTATGGATTTTAAATATCTTGGAATACACATCTCTAGCTCAAGTATATTGATTGATGAAGTAACATCTCAGCTTTTCAAAGCATCGAGAATATCAGGATACTTACGAGATGTTATATGCAAAAACAATTTTTTTTTCAAATGCCCCAGGTTTGTCTTTCGACATTCCTGGTTTCTCTCCTGGCATGGCATACTTGTAACCCACTTCTGAGGTTGGGGCGCCTGGAAGGTGGGGTTACATTGCCCCGATAATATGATGGGTGATGATGATAATGGTGCGCCAGGAGAGTCCCTTATCCTAAGCTTAATCTAAGATGAATATGAATGATGATGATTGCGATGGCCATATGATTTCGGGGACCCTTTGGGCCTTAAAGTTTTCCTGACATTTGTCTTACAGGTGAGGAAAAACAAATATTTAAAAACAGAAAGTAAAGTAAAAGTTTATAAAACATGTGTATGGCCTGTGGATACAAGAGCAGATAATAAACAACTCGTAAGAACAGCAGAAATGAATATTTTAACAGCCTTAGTAAACAAAACAAGATTTAACAAAGTTAGAAACTAGGATGTGAGGGAGGAATGCAATATCATAGATGTTAAGATATTTGTTACAACAAGGAAAAGGGAATGGAATGCTCACGTGGACAGAGGCTCATTAAAGTAGTGAAGAACTTACGTCCTGGAGCAAAGAGAGAAGTGGGCAGACCCCTCAACAGATGGAATAACATGTAATCATCATTGACATAGTGTGTGTAAATAAATAGGCATATGTCTATAGAAAAAGAAGAAAAGTACAATATTTTTTTAGTGTGTAGTTAATAAGACATATATGAAGATACTGAATTCAAAGTTTAAAAAAATGTAGTTTATAATCTTGACCTGAGTCATTATTTATTTTCCATAGACCTGCACTGAGAATAATTGGACGGTGTTATGTATCAAACAGCTATGCACCATTATGCAATTTTCGGAAAAACAGAAATGTTAAAAAGTTTAAGTCATTCTTTACTATTTATTGTAGCACCAAACTAACAATACTGGATATTGCAAGTTATAACCTCATATTCATAATGAAAAATCTCGCACGTGGTTTGTTTGTAGACCCATGTTTATTGGAACTTTTTGCTTCTAACACCACATACTTTCAACCTGTATACATTCACACATGCAACATATGAATATATAAATTTGAATGTGTGTGTGTCTTAATGTGATTGGTTAAACTTAATTTTGACACAGACACTAAGTCCTATACTGAATTTATTATTTAACTGTCAATAGGGACAGAGGGAATCTCGTTAATCCATTCACACGCGTCACTAATTAGATGACGAGGCATCTGGCATAAATGTTCCCACTACTGCCGCTCCCTATCTCTACTGTAAGCAGACTTATTTTAAAGCTAACTGATGTGACATCTCTTACTGTATAACATTCAAACACTACGAAATAGTTAATTGTTTGATTTAAAGAGGTTGAATCTTGGAAAATATAAGATAAAGTGATCCAACTAGTGCATCACAAAGTTAAGACTTCCACCTTTCCATACAATTAGCACAAGATGTCACCCATGTTCTTAGTTCTACATAATGGTAACTATTACCCCCAGAGCGTATATCTGATACTCATTTCATTAAAGGCTGAGCCAACACCATGCAGTCGGAAGGTTTAGGCTGTTTAAATACACTGCCTCCATCAGGATTCAAACCAGTGAACTCCTGGCATCTACCATGTTGTCTTAATGAACACCACATATCTGGTGAACTACAGCACTTAAAATATGAGACTTTCCGAGTTATGAAGGTAAAACTGAGTTCTAAAATATATCCCTCAACAGTGGTAAGGAGAGAAATACACAGTGGTGTGTTACAAGGTCACACTCAGGAAATGCTGCAAAACAAAGAAACCAAAGTACTGGTACTTTATTTACTGGTGAATAAGACAAGCTTTTTAACTTAATTTTAAAAATGGATGCAACTCACATAACAAAAGTAAAGACTATCATTATCATTACACTCCCTTTTAACTTCCAATATCTTCGTAGGCAGTTAATTGTAAAATCAAATTGACTTGTGACTCTCATGTTATTTCTAGCATGTGTGAAGTGAGCAGGAATAAAGACCAAAGTTTTAAAATGGATGCAAGGAAACTCACTGAATATCATTTCCATTTCAACAGAAATTATTCACATACTTGCAAAGTAGTCATCCAGTGTTAAGATAAAACATTTGAAGATCATGTTTCATGAAATACAAGTTTTTTCTGGAAAAATTGTAAAAAAAGAGGACGAGTGCATCTTATAGACTGCAAAATACTGTGAGTGGTTTTTCAACAGAATCACTTTAAATAATTCACTCAGATTAATTCTTCTTCATCTTCCTTCCAAGTATTAGGCCAAGGCCTGTTATGATCCTATAGAAAATTTTCCCTCCAGCGTTTCATAGGATGGCCCAGTGATCTTTGTCCTCTTGGTATATAATTATAAACAGCTTTGGGGATCCGATTTGAACTTCCTTTTCCGATCCCATCTGGTGTAACCCGCTGTTCTGCGCATGAATCTCATTTCACAAGCCGTTATTCTGCTTTCATGTTGTCTTCTTAGTGTCCATGCTTCACTACCATAGGTCAACACTGGTCTAGCCAAAGTGTTATATAAACGTAATCTGGTGTTTTTTTGTACAAGGGATGGTTTCATAACTTGATTAATAATTCCCAAACTTTTATTATAACCAGTAATTTTTTCAGGGATATCCTTTTCATCCCAGATAGAGATGATAATATCCAAGATATTTAAATTGATTAGATCTCTCTAAAATTTTATTCTGGAGACAGATTTTACTTTGTATGTGGTCCTTCCCATGAAATGCCATAATTTTAGTTTTGTTAATTGATATTTCCATATTAAATTTGGCAGCTATTTTTTGTAAATTATAAATTGATCGTTGCAAATCATTTTCGGAAAGTGCCAGAAGAGCTAAATCGTCTGCAAAAAAGAATAGCATCGAGTTTGAGGTTCCTATTGATGGGTATATATCCCCGTTGTGTTTTCCTCCATTCATTTATTATTTTATTCATATATATAATGAAAAGGACCGGTGAAAGTCCACATCCCTGTCTTACTCCAGTGTTGATCTTTTCCCAAGAAGATAATTTGCCATCTTGTTTAACAGAGATTTCATTATCTTTATAGATGTTGAAGATATTAGTAATATATTGTTGTGGAACGTTATCATCAGCTAAAATTTGTAGTAATATATTTCTGTCTACTTTGTCAAAAGCCTTTATGAAGTCAACTCAGATTAATTAAGTAGCATAACCACACATCAAAATAATAGATGGTCTAATATTGCAAAAAATATATATAAACATAATCCTTACCTTTGTTATAGTTTTCACAATTGGTACAAATTCTTCTGTGATTGGTACCTCTTGTTTAATATCATCAGTTTCCTCTTTTATAGCAAATGCTGCGACCTGTGAACAAAGTTAAATATCAAACTTTACAACAACAGTTACAGGGTGTCTGTAGACAGAAATACAAACCAGAGCCATAAATTGATACACAGGCATCACAACATAGTGTGATTTTCTTAATGTCACAAAGTATTCTAAATAAATTCCTGACATTATCTCCTGGCATTGGCAGAACTGTAACCCACTCCTGGGTGCACCTTCCTGGGAAGAGGTGAGTTAATTAGATCCTTAAAATTCATCAGAGAACATTTTGTTTAAACAACTCACCTCATAGGATTCATGCTTCCATGATACCGCGGTTTCAAACACAGTCGTGTTCATCCTCAGCCATAACTCCAACTGACGAAATTCTATTGTCAGCATCTTCAGTGCTGCCATCTATGGTTAAATTTATGAACTTCGAAATCAAAGTAATTTCGTTAGGGATATCAAAATTCATTGATCTATCTTTATTTTTCTGAATGTTTTTTTTCCCCCAAACTGTCAATTCCAAAGGCTTTTCTACTTGTTTTAAAAGTTTAGCTTCTCTTCCAATTTTATGATGTTCTAATAAACTATGTGCAGCAATTGCAGATTTTTCAATTTCACAATTTTTAATATTTCTGAAATGTTCTTTTGTCCAAATTTCTAAATTCCTTTTTGTTTTTCCTATATAAACTTTATTGCAATCTTCACAACTTATTTGATAAATTCCAGATTTCTTACTGTCTGGGACATTGACTTTTTTATTGGTACTTAGAAGATAACCCAGACTACATATTCTCTAAATGAAGCTGTTGCCAAAATTATCGAGGATCTTGACTCACTAATGACTTGGACAGTTAAATATGGACTGCAATTAAATCCTAGAAAGTCACAATCAATCATTATGGGTCACCAGAGACTATTACCTACAATTAACCTAAACACAGTCTCGCATGTGTCACTAAATGGAGTTCAAATCCCTTATAGTGAGACAGTAAAAATTCTAGAACTATTTATTGACAACAACTTAAATTGGGAACACAAATAAACCATACATGCAAAACAGTCTTCTCAATAATACATTCATTAAATCGCATAAGAAATTGTCTATCATTCGCTCTAAGGAAAATGTTAGTAGAAACACTTGCAATGCCCCATTTTCATTATTGTGACACTCTTTTTACAGACTTAAATATTATTTACACTCAAAGACTTCAACGTGTTCATAATTCTTGCGCACATTTTATTTGTGGTATTCACAAATTTGACCATGTTACACCGTCCCTGGAACAATTATTGTTGCTTTGTCTAAGAGTTCGTAGAACTGTCCACTCCCTATCCCTTCTCTATAAAATACTTCACACATCATCGCCTAATTATTTATCACGCCGCTTCATCAGACTATCCGACACACATAATCTTGACACTCGATCCCATCAGCACATTGTCCTTTATATCCCTCCTCATCACACTGTATATTATTCATTATCTTTTACGGTGTCACTTACCAAAACATGGAATTCCCTTCTGCCCTATGTCAGAGACTGTCAAACTATAACATCCTTCAAAAACAAACTAAACAATTGAGGGGCTCAGTGGAATAAGGGCCCATCCCAACAAATGGTTGATTTTTAGTTATTTGCAGATTATGTATCCTATGGCCATCTTCTGTTAATCTTTAGAAGCTCATAATTCTAACTTTGCTCAAAAGAGGGTAAATGAGACTTTATGTCTAAGAAAAATTTCTGACTTCTTCACGTGCGCGGGGAATAAAGGCCCATCCCAACTGCTGACAAGTGACCGTATATTGTCCGCTACTCTGTAGTCCGCTGGAATACTGACTAGCATTGACGGCAAATATCAGTATATGCAGAATGGCTGATGCGGCAGATTCTTGTGCAAATGGAAATAGTGTAATAAAATATAAGAAAAGAAAAATAAATGTGCAACAGTAGAATAAAATGAAGCAGAACATTTTACGCAACAGTGGAAAGGAATAAATATCGGCCTGAATCAGTTGCTTCATGAAGTGCGGACGAAATTGCTAGTTGCTTATTAAAAGCTGTGCCACTGATTGAAAAAAGTGCTAATAAAAATAAACTTATAGTGATTCATGTGTTGTTCAAAACAAGAATTATACAATAATGGGACTTTGGCTGTACAAGATTGATTGTGGTTGGTTTAAGAAATTGAACATAAATGTCTTGTACCAGGTCACACTTTCCTTCCCTGTGATGCTGACTTTGGTGTGATTGAAAAAATTAAAAGAAAAACACAAGTGGTTTATACACCTGAACAGTGGGCTCACCTCATAAGAAAGAGTTGAACAAAAAACCATTTATAGTAATTGAGACAAATGCAGAAGATTTTAAATATTTGGATAACTTAAATGTTCACAAAGAGAAATGTGACGCTGGACAACCATAAGGTGGATATCAGAAAATCATCTCAGTTTCGTTTTGTGGAAAACAGACACGTAATATACATCAAATCTATTTTCAGTGATTTGGCTTTAGAGGAAGTAATAACCCTTTAAAAAAGGGAAAGGAAAGTGTCCTGTATTACGAGATGTAATGTTGATAACAAAATATCCTAATGATAGGATGATGCTCTAATAAACTATGTGCTGCTATAGCTGATTTTTCAATTCATCATAGGATTGAAAAAGAAGCAAAACTTTTAAAACATCTATCTAAACCTTTGGATTTAACAGTTTGGGAAAAAATATATATTAAAAAAAAACATACTAGAACTATGAACTTTGAGATTCCGGACGAACCGAGCTTGATTACAAAGTTCTTCAAAAATACAACAGATAGCAGTTTAGAAAATTATTCATTCAAAATAACACCAGATGGCAGTTTGAAGAGTAATTCCATCAAAAGAACACCAGATGGCAGTCTAGAGAATTACTGGCAAAAGGAAAAAAATTGACAGTCGTGAAAACAGCTGATGATGACGACAACGTGTCGCCGATACTGCAGTGCTGTGTTTAAAAAACATAGAAGTATGAGGTAAGAAGAAATCACGATTCATTTAATTATTATTAATTGAACCTCATAATGTTAAAAATTCCCAAATTTAATATATGCATATATTAATCGATGACTGCCCTGAGTTACAAGTTAAAATAATTTTATATTTGCATTTATTCTTGTGGCCTCTGACATTTTTCTTATATTTATAACTTGACAAAGGATTTCTCAGAAAAATAAATTTGTCTTTTTTTTTGTACATTAGCTTGTCTATCAAATTGAATCTATTTTGAAATATCTTCATTTTTAATAATAATGTCGCAAAATTCAGTACATATAAAGGTCCAACAAAGTTATTTCCGATTTACGTTGTAGAAAAGGCGACAACAGTAAATTTCATATATATATATATATATATATTTCAATTGACGATATCCTTACATTATGGAAACGTAGTTACTCTACTATTCACTCAGTATCTAAAAGGTAAAGTGGTCCACTTTAGGAACTCCTTGGGATATTAGGAGGTTAAGGCTCCCACTTTTTCTAGACTATCGGTACTTGATGTAAGCCGGGTACTGATCTCTGTCTGACGGCCCATAACAAGCATCTGGTACTCATTTCAGTTAGAGGCTGAGTCAACCACGGAGTCACAGTGCCACCTGAAGGTTTGATTCAGTTTAAAAATTCTGGTCCATCGGGACTCGAACCCTCAATCTTCCGGCATGTAGCATGCTTATCTTTCATGTCCACACCTCCAGTGAAGCTATTATAGTCATATATCATCAACTGGATTCACCTTGGAAACCAGAAGAAAGACATTGAAATTTAAGGTTGATGAAGGTCTTTTAGCACAACAGATCTCATGTGTAGAAAGACAATTTTTTGAAGGCACACGACCTAAAATCATGTTTCCAAAGCGTTAGAAAGACACATTTGGAGAAGGCTACCCCCCCCCTACAAGAAAGAAGGTCAACGCATAGAAGCAGTGTGTTTGTAATAAACATGAACAAAGTAAACACAAGGGGAAAAAATACTCTAATTGTTGGTGCCCGAGTGTCAAACAGCTGGTTTACGCTTTGAAGATTTATCACACCAACTTTTGAAGTTCATTCTGTTTTTTTTAAGGCCCTTCTCTTTGTGTAAATATTTCGTTGTGTTGTTAGGTAGGGACGGTTCTCTGAATTCTTCAAAGAATTCCTAGTGCAATTCACTGTGATACTTATGTAAAAAACTTACAAAGAGGACCTACTTCAACTGTGGCACAACAATCATAAATAAGTCTGCACATGCAGAGATGTTACTTGAGAACCGTAACAAATTTAATTAATTAAATATTATATTAAGGGTTCACCATAAACGAATTGCAAAAACATTTAAATTACTCAAGATATTTCGTTATTGGAATACTGGCACTGAACGGCTGAGTTTAAATACCCGTGATTCTCCCCCCACATTGCCGTATTGCCGGCCATTTAACTCCATCTGCTCTGAAGGGTTAAGTTATATAAACAGGTACCTAAACCAATGATTGCAATGAAAAATCAAAAAAAAAAAACATTTTACTTTTGATGGCCTATATTTTCCATACAAAGTGAACTTACCAAATTATGAGTTATTTCTTCTTCAATATCAATGTTTTTAATTTCATTTTTCAGAGCATCACATGTGGCCTGCAAACAGACAGGCAAAGTTTCAGTATATCAAACCATATACATAACAAATGGTACATCTGCACAATTCAGTGTTATCTTAGATATTCCTCTGTCAGCAGAGTAAGTTTGGAGGCCTCAACAATTTCTCCTTTAAATTTGCAGTGGAACTCAAACAGATTGTCATAGTGCTGGAAACGGTACGAACAAGGGTTACGAACAAGGGACTTATTATGAACCTGCTCCACGTATGTTGTTCCTATTTTGTTTGTGGAAGGGGGTAATAACAACAGTGGGTCTTCATATTTTGAGGTGTTCCTGCTATGTTTACAAGTAAGGAGTACACCGATTATTCTACTCTATGGTGAAACATGATAAAATGCTACTGAGAGGTACCCAGATCATGCATTACCTTCTGCCCTTGTTTTAGATGTCAAGTAATGAAATGTGAACTGAAAGAATATACAGCAAGACAAGACCCGTGTATCAGAACGAGGAAAATGTACAAAATGTCTTCTGGTATATTCGAGACAATCGCACACATGGTACTTAATACTCAAATTTTTATTAATATTTTTATCATGTCTATTATTATTACTACCGACTAAGTCACTGGCACTGTCATAGGTTCATGGCCGTGGGGAACAAAGATTCCATACATCCTTATCCTGAGCTAATGTTTTTCAATCATACCCATATAATTTTCCTCCCTTCAATCACACCCCATTCTGGGCCCACCTACGGTTTCCTTCGTGAGGATTGATATGTCCTTCTATTTCCCACTCATACCACATGATCTGTCTATTGCAGTCTACAAGACTAAACTGTTCTTATTACAACTGTTTTCCCATAAATAGAGCGAGGATTTTTATGAAATTTCATGTTTTAAACTATTAGTCAGAGAGCGCTGAGACAAAGTATCTTTACATTTCATGATATGTAGAATCAAATACGATCTTCATATTTTTTCATGTTTCATAATATTTTGGCAAAATGTTCATATTTTAGTAAAAAATTTATATTCCTTCATATTTTTCAACTTTCAATTTTTTTTAAATAAAATTTCTACTAATTGGTTAAAAAACATTTTTAAAGTGACTGTAATTTTGAATTTTTTTTTACTATGCAATGTGGTAGACAGGCGAAAATTCCTCAGTATCCCATCGGGAACTAGATAAATAGATTTGATAAAAGAAATAATTGAAAAAAGGAGACATGGAATGACCCAAGTGGAGACTTTTGTCCAAAACTACAGAACAAGAACAGGGATTTCCTAATCTGTGACAAGAACATGGATAAGTAGAACAACAATATTAGAATAATAACCACCTACTCTTTCCCTCAGGTAGCAAACTGTTTTCTTTTTGCTACCTAAGGACATTTCTTACTTTGTGAATAGATTACAGTATTTAAATGTAGGGAAGACTGCTGCTGCTAAACTTGAAGCTGTGCTGAAGAATAAGGTCTTACTCCACAGTTTATGAAATTACCAAAGTTCTTGCAGGCAAGGCCAATATTATTCCCATTTACATCAAACTATCATATATAGCGCGGTACATGTTTGCTCCCATAACATCATATGGTGTGAATGAAGCATACTTTTTGATCGTACAAAATAATTCTGACAGACATACATTAAAAGATATAGAAAAATCTCCTAACTGTGTATTACCAACAGAATTGATAATTGGATCATTCAAAGCACAAGTACACCATACTGTGCTCAGGCAAATATTTTCATTGA
>JASPKZ010000170.1:0-104327 GCA_030220185.1 Diploptera punctata | reverse complement strand
TGAAAGGGTAGGTAAAATACTAATGGGTCGAAAATCGTTAGGAGTTAAGGGAGTTTTTACTTTCGGGAGTGGGCGTACAATTGCTTGCTTCCATAATGTGGGATATATAGAGAGGTTTGTAGTGAGGAGTTGAAAACATGAGTTATGGTAGGTAGTATAACGTCGATTATTTTGTTAAGTAGAGTGATATTTATACGGTCAGTACCTTCTGCTTTTGTTTTTATTCGTTTGGAGAGCTTTCTTTATGTCATTTTCTGTAAGATATGAAAAATGGAAATGTTCTCTGTCTGGTGGATTTGTCAATAGTAGTTCACTTGTTGTATGTGTTTTGTCTTTAGGAGTAAAGAATGTGCTTGTAAAATGGTTATTAAGTGTGTTCAGAGAAACAGGTAGTTTTTTTACCTGTGTGTCTTTCCTTCCTACACCCATTTTATTCAGATTTTTCCAAATATCTGGGTTATTGTTATTAGGTTCAGTAAGGCTGTATAGATGTCTAAGTTTGGCGTTTCTGATAGTTTGTGTAGTCTTTTTTCGTAACCGTTTATAGTGATTAAGATTTATATCAGTTTTGTCGACTCTATATTTCCGATATGCTGCGTCTCTTTCAGTCATCAAGTCACGAATGTTAGCAGACATCCAGGGAGCAGGGTGTCGTTTCACTAGTTTAGTTTTCAGTGGAGCGTGTCTGTCATATAGTTGTAATATAAGGTTATTTAATGCCTCAACTTTTTCGTCAACAGAATGCAACGTCCATATAGTATGCCAGGGTAATTTTATAGCGTCTTCAAGTAGAGCTGCATTGTTTATATGTTTTAGGTCTCTATATGTGATAGTCTTACGAGCTAGTTTAGGGCACTGCAGTGAATATGCTAAGAATATAATATCATGTGCTGATATTCCGGGAGCTGACAGTTGCCCGTGGGTTAGTACTCTGTCTGGATTATTAGTAGCAATTAAGTCAAGTAAAGTCGCAGGATGATTGGTGTGATGTGTAGGCTGTAAGGGAAGGATAGTCATATCACAAACTTGGAACGCGGATATAAGCTGTTGTGTATGTCTGTTGTCAGTGTCTAGTATATTTATATTAAAGTCACCCATGACGATAACGTGTTCATATTGTATACGTGCGTTTTGTAGAGCGGATTTTATTTCTGCTATTTTTTTCATTTTAGGGGGTTGGTACACTACACAAAGAAGGCATTTTTTGAAGCTTGCGTATATTTCTATAAACATAATTTCAGGAGATGTCTCGTTATTAGAAAAGTATACAGACTTAGGGCAAAGGTCTGTCCTAACGAAGACACCAACACCGCCCCCTCGACTATGTACACGATCATGTCTAAGAAAAGTATAACCATCCATGTCAATTAAACTAGAATTAATGGAGGGAGTGAGCCATGTTTCTGATACGAGAATAGCATGAATATTGGAAGAAGAAAAAATCATACTAATTTCGTCTGTATGTGCAGTTAAGCTCTGTGCGTTCAAGTGAACCACATGAAGGGAAGACGGGAAGGGGAGAATGCTGTTTCTAGAACCTGTCTTGCATTATTGTTGTTTGGAAGGGGTTTGAGAAGGGTAGTGTCCTCTAACCTGTCAGAGACCGCCAAATGAATAGCATTATTTGGATGGAAAATTTTAAAAATATTTTAACTAGAATTATAAGAAAAGAACAAGTCACTAATATCTTATTCAAATATTAAATTAATAAATAAAGTAAAATTTCTAAATATAATACTAATAATTAATGTGAAATTTCTAAATATAATTTTAATAATTTATATAAAAGTGCTAAATTGGGGATATGGTATCACTGGGCGTGTTTGCACTAGGTAGATTTACATATCAGAGGCCCGGGTGATGATGCGTTTGGTATCTCCATTTTTCACATGTATTGCGCCATCAATTGTCCACACATTTGTGACGCCAAATTTTGTGATGCAGTCCTTTAACAATTTATATCTAATTTGGGTGAGATCTTCTCTTACTGTGATCCCACTGCCTTTCAATTGTTTTTTATTTTGGAAGACCTCCCTTCTCTTTCTATAACTGATGAACTTAACAATAACGGCCGTGGTCGATCCGACTTTTTCCCAACCCTGTGATTCCTGTCGATATCACAGGTTCTAATTTAACTCCAATTTTGGAGGCCACGTCGATTGCTATATTGTCCGTATCTTCACCATCCTGTTCAGGTATACCGAAAATACGTAGACACTGTCGACGTTGGTATTGCTCTAGCGAGTCGGTTTTCTCACTTAACTGTTGTTCCAGTTTTAATATTTTGTTGTCCCTCTCCTGAAGCGAGAGTTCCAACTGCCTAATAACTTCCGTATTACGGTCTATAGTTACCTTTAGCTCCGATACAATAGCCTCACGCACGGAGTCCTTCAACAGCTGCAACATGGCTGGATCCCGCAAACATTCTTGGACCACACGCTTAGTTATTTCTTCTTTGCTTTCTTCACAATTTCTTGTATTTATACATTGCGATGAAGTAAGCAGAGCGATTGCTAGAGCGAATTTTTAATTTCGGATTTCAGGTAAACCCCCCACTTACAATTGATTAAATTCGAGAATACCTTCCTCGGTTTATTTTAATAGCATATACTAAGTTTCGTTACGAAACTTACAAAATTGCGACCGCCAGAGCGATTTTTAAAGTTTCCTTCCAGGTGAACTCCTACACCTGAATGTCTGATTTTGGTTATTAACGAACTCGACCTTATTTTTTTTTAATTAATCATATGCAGAGCTTGGTTCTGATGAAACAAAAATTGCGGCCGCAAGAGAGTTAAAATATATATATATACCCACATTTTGGCTATGGCTATTTTTGTGACTACTAAATAGGATTGGTGAAATTCTGCAAAAAATTTCAAAACACCTTCATGAGAAAAGCCTCAATAGTTGCAACTCTTTCATATGTCAATAATAAATCTAATTACTGATATGCCTACTATCAATATTAATATTATCAAAAAAATATATACGCCTTACGCGTATTTTATGATACCAACAATTTGGAACAAGGAGAAGAAGAGAAATAATGCTGGTTTGATTTGCAAATGATTTGCATCATGATATTATTATTGACTTTTTTAATAATTTATTCTTAATAGTGTTTTAATCATATCATTATTATTATTTCTTATAACTTTGCTCTATAGATATTTATAGTCGTAGATATATATAAACTCCTGGCGCGACAGGCCTACAAGGCCCTTAGCCTACCAGCCGGCTGCTGGCCTCACATCCACATGTATCAATCACAGAGGTAGATGATAATCAGCCAGTGTAGGGGTGACATGTGGTCAGCATGTCGAGTCCCCCAGCCGTTATAGCTGGTTTCCTCAACCTGGAGCCGCTACTTATTGTAGCTACCCAAATGCATCACGATGCTGGGTGGGCACCGGTCCCATACTGGCCGAAGTACCATGAGAAAATTTCTTCCCCCATGGAGACTCGAACCAGCGCAAGTCCCGTAGCTCTGCGCCAAGGCTTGCTGCCTTAACCACTCGGCTACGGCGCGGGACCGTAGATATATATACTATCTAGAATTTAAGAGACTTAAATTTACGTTAATAAAAATAAATGAATGTTTATTTGCTATTTGAAATACAGGGCTAATTGAGAAGTCAGGGGGTGAAATCCTACACTTGAAAACTTTGTTATTAATGTGTTTTTTGTGAATTCCGAATGAATGAAGCTATTGAGATGTTTACTTATAAAAATTTTTTGAAGATATTTTACATATATTCAATGATCACCAAAAATGACAATGAAGAATATATATAGTATCATCATATGTGTATAAGTGTGTGTTAACGATTTAGTTCTCAGTTTTTTGGGACTAAACTCAGCATATAGCAATACATTTAAAAAATATGTATGGTTAAGGTTGTTAACAAGTAAAATCGGAACATTAGGGATGGAAGTTAACATGAATCATACCTTTAACCCTTAAATTGGCAAACCACAAATGTCTTCTCTTAGTTATTTGAATGTGGCGGATCGCAGTGAAAACGGAATCTTGTATAACTGTTGTTATTGGGTATATTGTATAATTATACACACATTTAAGTGGTTTCATTTTGTTCGTTTCTTCTGATTCATTTAAAATATTAAATTAACTGAACCAACGATGTATCCAAAAGGATACATTATGAATTTAAGGGTTGAAAACGCTCTAGCGCCGCAATTTCCGGTTTATCACAACGAAACTCATTATAATGCTACTGTAATAAATCAAGAAAGATATTTTAATAAAATAAACGAAATCCGACTGAAAGATTACATAAAACCCGAAATTAAAAATCGCATTTACAACTTGTATGTTTGTTTTCTATCAATGTCACTTTAAAATACCACAGAATTTAATTAACAAAATAAAGATATATGCCGTAAACTAGCAAAATCTAACAATACATTCAACGTGCTGAGGAATTTGCTTAATTGACCTAGTTCTACCTGACGTACCCCTCAAGAGATATTCCTGAACTACCAAGACCATAAAAAGTGAAACTGGAAGAAAAAGGTACAGAGTCGTTAAAGAAAATGTATATAACACTAAGATCCTAAAGCCTGAATAAAAAGGCCTCTGAGAAAATTATCCGATCTCATCACCCTCAGTTGTACTTAATTAAATAAAAATAAAACTTAAAGTTGTATGTGATTTTCATATTTATGAAAATGTTTTATATTTTATGAAAATCAGATAAAACTCTAAGTTTTATTTACATTTAATTAAATAGGTTATGGATTTTCATCAAGTAAATGCCAATTCAATTGAATCCTTAGTTGTATATTGACCGCACACCATTCATGACATCTATGGGCAAATAAGCGTAACTAAATTAAATAGGTCTAGTAACTCCTAACAAAGGAGAGGCTAAAGACTTAACTTTGGGCTACGCCGTTGTAGATATAGAATATTATTAGAGAATTCTGTAGGAATAAAGCTCGTAAGGCAATTCTCACGATAATATTTTTTACAGATCTTCATTAATCCTACTTATTAGGCACCGAAAATGGCCATGCCGCAATCTTTTTTTGGAACCAAACTAGGTAGCCTATATAACAATTAATTTAATTCAAAAAATTAAGGTCGATTCGTTAATGTAAATCGGACCATCAGGAGAATGGAGATTCACCTGAAGCGAATATATAGAAAACACTCTAGCAGCCGCAATTTTTTATTTGTAGCAATAAAACTCAGTATATATACTATTGAGTCCCGCGCCGTAGCCGAGTGGTTAAGACAAGATGCCTTGGAGCAGAGCTACGGACTAGCGCTGGTTCAAGTCTTCATGGACAATAAATGTTCTTACATTATTTCGGCCAGCATTATTTCGGTGCCCACCCAGCATCGTGAGGTATTTGGGTAGCTACAATAAGTAGCGGTTCCAGGTTGAGAAAACCAGCTGTAACGGCTGGGTTGGAACTCTACATGCTGACCACATGTAACCCCTACACTGGCTGGATGATCGTCTACCTCTGTGATTAACTTATGTGGATGTGAGGCCAGCAACCGGCTGATAGGCCAAGTGCCTTCTAGGCCTGTCGCGCCATGGAGAGAATATGATCAGCAAATTCCGTACGAATAAAGCTATTAAGGTAAGTAAAGTAAAGTGATCCCACAACAGGCCCGGAGGCCCTTGGGGTAGTAGGAGGTTAGGGCTCCCACTTTTTCTAGACAATCGGCACTTTTATGTCAGCCGGGTTGTCAGCCCTGCGTGACGGCCGCCTTTACCCCCGGAACAAGCGTCTGGTACTCATTTCAGTTAGAGGCTGAGTCGACCCCAGGGCCATAGTGCCGCCAGAGGGTTTGGGTCAGTTTAAAAATCCTGACCCCAACGGGACTTGAACTCTCGACCCTCCGGCTTGTAGCTCAGTGCCTTAACCACTACGCTACGGCGTAGATATGATAAAAATATTGATTTTTTTACGAATCTTCATTAATCCTACTTACTAGGCATCGAAAATGGCCATTCATAGGCCATAGTAATTCTGCCCTCGGGCAGGTCTTTCGTTGCAATCATAGCATTTGCATGCTATGTTTTGCAGCTTTACTAGGGAATTATAGGTGTGGTAGCTTCCCGTTGCTTTCCACACTGATGAAGGATGATGATGTTAATGATAAGGATAATGGTGATAGTCGGATGATTTTCGGGGACTGTTGGGCCCTAAGCTTCCTGACATTTGTCTTTCAGGTGAGGAAAACCCCCAAAAAAACCTCACCCAGGATCGAACCCGGGCTCGCTGCGTGACAAGCTAGCACGCTACCTCGAGACCAGAGCGGTGGACATTATATATATATATATATATATATATATATATATATATAATTTGCTTAACTATTATGTTGATCACTAGATGTCAGTCGGAACGATTTTCCGCTACCTCATGTGTGAATGGAGAATATTACATCCATAAGAAAAATGTATGTTTGTGTTGGAATACTTGGGTAGCTCAGGTCGTTAGAGCGCTAAACGTACAGAGTTTAGAGACTCAGGTTCAAACCCCGACTCAATCATATTATATATATATTAATATATATTGAGTAGCTCAGTTGGTTAGAGCGCTAAACGTACAGAGTTTAGAGACTCGGGTTCAAATCCCGACTCAAGCATTCATTTTTCTTTTCATATCATATTTGCCTTCATTGCCAAATGTCAAAATATAGTTATAACATCTAAATATACAAGCGTCACTGCTATAAAGTAAATATTCTCTTTACAAATTGCTTAACTGTTAGGCCTATATTGGCCACTAGATGGTGTTGGAACGAATTCCCACTACCTCTTGTGTGAATTGAGAATACTACATATATAAGAAAAAAAATGTATGTTTGTGTTCGAATTCTTGAATAGCTCAGTTGATTAGAGCGCTAAATATACAGAGTTTACAGACTCGGGTTCAAATCCCGACTCAAGCATTCATTTTTCTTTTCATATCATATATATATATATATATATATATATATATCTGTGTGTGATTTATATCTGTCTGTCTGCTAACGCCCTAGCGCTCGAATGTTTTGGAACTAAACTCGTATATAACAATAAATTCAGAAAATTAAGATCGAGTTCGATACGTATTAAATCGGACCATCAGATGTGGAGATTCACCGGAAGCGAATACTATAAAATCAATCTAGCGGCCGTAATTTTCGATTTGTGGCAAACACAACTCGGCATTTATTAGGCCTATTGAAATAAAACAGAAAGATATTCTCTAAAAATCAATTAAATCCGTGAAATGGGGGTTTACCAAAAAGCCGTAATAAAAAAAATCCGGTCTAGCGGTTGTCTCGCAACATAACTGGATACGTACGGTTTAATTTAATTAAGAAGAGTATGAATATTCAATAAATCAACAAAACCAGATAATGATACATTCTACTCGCTGAGGGATTCGCTTAGTTTGCGCATTTCCTGCGTGACGAGTGATTAAGAGATTATTGGCCCATTGTTGAGCCATAGGCTCTCCTTTGCCAGGAGTTAATAAACCAAGTTCATTTAAGTTACCTTATTTGCCCAAATATGTCATGAGTGGTATCGGTCAACACACCGATGACTCAATGAGTCATCTAGCAGGCAAATAAGGTATTACTAGGATGTCTGTTTTAATCAGCAAACTCGGGTCATTATAAATGAGGTTAAACAAACGAGTTGTCTCAGATGATAGCATCTTAGGCTCATATTCGGGTGATCCTGAGTTCAAAACCCGAGGCGGACCAATGTGTTTGAAATTATTTTTCTGGATTTTCCTCAGCTTTCAAGGCAAATGCTAGGTTGGGAATTCATACCATGATCCACTTCATCCTTAATAATCGTTTCCTATTTTATTTAAAATCAATATTCAATGAATTTAGGGCCTGCACATAGACAAATGTAGCCTACAACAAAAGACTAAGCCTACACATGAAGCCACACAACAATATACATTGCCTCCTGATATATCTCAAATATCTTACACGTGATGTGACTAATATGTTCAAGCGTCTTAAAATAAAAGTGAATTAAAAATGCTCTAGCGGCTGCAATTTTTGTTTTCTCGCTACGAAACTTGATATAAATTATTTATTTATTAAAAAAGAGGCATATTAGGCAAACCAGTAAAATTGGACCATTAGGCTTACCGAGGACTCAAAATCTAAAATTGTTATAGAGTCTGCAATTTCTGTTTCGTCGCAACAAAAGTGAATAATAAACTAAATACTATAGTGCAACAGGTCTAGAAGGTCCTTGGCCTACCAGCCGGCTACCAGCCATGTGCCCCATTAACAGAGATGGACGATCATTCTAGCAGTATAGAGATGACATGTGGTCAGCATGTTGGGTCCCCAAGCCATTATCACTTGTTTCCTCAACCTAGAGTCGATACTTATTGGAATATCCAATGTCTTCATGAAGCTGGGTGATCACGGTTCCATACTGGCCGAAATTCAAAGACAAATTCTTCCCCCATGGGGATCCACCTAGCGCAAGTGTCACAGTTGTGTAAACGATAAAATCAACAAAATAATGATCCATCATAACCGGACCATAAATTCGACTTTATGAGGAATTCGGTTAGTTTACGCAGTCCCTCCGTATGAGATTTTTTTTTATTCTCATCCTTTATAAAATCGAATATTACTCACTTTAAGGAGCCAATTTTTGAATATTTATAGCTTGTTTTTCTCTCCTAATAGGCCTATAAATGATTATATTTAACTCCCTTAGAGAATAACAGCATTAATTTTTAAATAATTTTAGTATCTATCCTATTATAAGATAAAAACCAAAAAGACATAAGACATTTAACTAAATACAAATTTCCTGATTTAAATTTGTATTTAATTTTTTAATTTGTATGATTTTATGTTAATAATGTCCTTATGTATTTGCATGTTTTTTATAATAATATAATATAATTAATAATAATAATAATAATAATAATAATAATAATAATAATAATAAGACTTACATAACAGTGAACTACATGGTCTTTATAGGAAACCAGATATAATAAGAGACTGCGATGGACAGGACATGTGGCACGAATGGGGAATGAAAGACGTGCTTGGAAGCTTCTTGTAGGAAACCAGAAGGAAAACGCCCAGTTGTTGGACCAAGAATGAGGTGAGAGAAAAATATTAATTATGATTTGAGGGAAGTAGATTATACAGGGGATGATTGGAAAACAATAGCTCAGGATAGGGATGTATGGAGAGCTTATGTCCTTATGTCCGCGCGACCATGAACGTACGGGGTCGATAGTGCCAGTGAGTTAGTTAGTTAGTTAATAATAATAATAATAATAATAATAATAATAATATATGGATGCAGTTTAATATGAATTTTATCATATATCACTTCTTTTTTTCATAGGCTATGTGTGAAATTCGAAGAAAAAAAAAGGATTTAGAGAATTTTGTATTAATTGTCACTCCTTATGGCTCAGAAAACATAATTATACATTTCGATCGTACTAAACTATCCAGGGACCATCGGTTATACATTTATATCTGTAGAATAGTAAATGTCCATGTCTAAAAAACTCAACATATAAAACACAGGTTTATAACATCACAGCAGAAAATCCTAAAAATTTAAAAATGCAGGGTATATATATATATATATATATATATATATATACTATTGAAACTCCTTTTTTCCAAACAAAAGATATTTCAAATTTTTAAATCATATAATCCAATTTTTCAACAATATGGACAAATCATGCCACGCTTACTAAATGTATTTATAATGTATTGATTATTAAATGAATAACATTCACATAAACTATATTGGTATTTTATATATTAATAACCATAAAATATATATGTAATAGTGTTATTATTAATACGTTTGTTAGTTTTACTGCTGTTGAATTTATTTGACCTGAACTATCTGTTTTGTGATGCTATGACCAGCTCATAGTAGAAGTTAGTAAATATGGAGGTTTATTATTGTTATTTTTAAGAATAAGTAGTACTAACATAATATAATTTATGTAATAATAATAATAATAATAATAATAATAATAATAATAATAATAATGCTTTATTTTAGCTGGCAGAATTAAGGCAATAAGGCCTTCTCTTCCACTCAACCAGCGAATAGTAGAATTATACAAAAATTACATACATATTACAATTTTAAGATATTATTAAAATACAGACTAAACAAAATACAATGATGATGTGATCTAATACTAGCTAATACTAACACAAACATAGAATATAATAAAATTAAAATACGGTAAGTAGCTTCCTAGATGATTATTAATAGAATGATCTATATAGTTGTTATGCAGTTAATGTTTTCATTGTGTCGAACTTAAGATATCAGTTAATTTGGATTTAAATAATGATAGTGATTGACAGCCCCTGACATGACTGGGAAGTGAGTTCCATGCTCTAGTCATAGATATTGCGTAAGATTCAGAGTACAGACAGGTCCTGTGTTGTGTATCAAAGTAAAGAAGAGTCCTGTGATCTGTTCCTAAATTGTGGATTAGCCGATAAATTTTGAAAACGTGTTGTTAAATAACTTGGTAAATATGTGTGCAGAATTTGGAATAGTAAGGTATGTGAATGTAAAGTTCTTCTGCCATTTAGGCGTAGCCATGATAAGGCCTGAAATGAAGGAGACACATGGTCATAACGACGGAGATTGAATATAAATCGAATGCACGCATTATGAGCACGCTGTAGTCTGTCAGATCAGTTGTCAGATTAGTCAGTAATATGTCGCAGTAGTCGAAGTGTGGCATTATAAGAGTCTGTACAAGTATTTGTTTTAATTTTGTAGGAAGGAAGTTTTTAAAACTATTTAGGGAATGAAGAATTGAGAACACTTTCTTCCAGGTATTATTCACCTGGATTTTCCAGTCTAGATGTCGGTCCATGTAGATACCCAGATTTTTACTACTGAGCTGTAGGGGATGTTTTTTTTTGTCATTTAGGAGAATGGTAGGGATATTTCGTAATTAATGATGATTTGAATTCTCCGATATGCTATAATTATGCACTGTGTCTTGTCAGCATTTAGATTAAGTACATGTTTCCTCGATCATTGGGAAATTGAGTCTAGGTCACTATTTAATTTGTCTAGTGTGTCATTTACATCGTCAGGATGGGAGTGAATGTAAATTTGCAAATCGTCAGCGTATAGGTGATGTCGACAATAGGTAAGTCTAGTAGATATATCGTTAATATAGATAGAGAACAGAAGTGGTCCTAATACTGAACCTTGTTGGACGCCACCCTTCAGTGATAGCCAAGATGACGAAAGGTCTGCATTGGATACACATTGTTGGCTATCATGAAGATAGGATCCAAGCCAGTTAACAGCATTTGCCGAAAGATTCATAGGGCATAATTTTGCTATTAATATGTCAGTGTCAACAGTGTCGAAAGCTTTACTGAAGTCCAAGAGTGTAAATATTGTCATGTGGCCACTGTACATTGCTTCCCGCGCATCTTCGGTAACTTTAAGAAGTGCGGTTGCCGTACTATGGCCTATCCTAAAACATGATTGGTGTGGGTCGAGTATGTTATGTGTATTAAGGTAATCAGTTAATTGTCCATGAACAATGCGCTCCATGGCCTTAGATAGGGCTGGGAGGATGCTGATTGGTCTAAAGTCGTTTGGTGTTACAGGTAATTTAATTTTAAGGATTGGTCTGACTATAGCTTTTTTCCAGAGTTCGGGGTACGTTGAGGTCATGATTGAGGCATTAAATATATGGGTTACAGTTGGGAGTATGACATGGAGCATTTTCTTTAAAAAGTCGATACTTATATTGTCTATACCTTGTGTCTTAGTTCTAATGCGGTCCAGGGATAGTTTAACGTCGATTGGCATTATGTACGTACATATTAATTTAGCAAAGTCAATCAAATATATAAATTATAATTTATTTAGCATATTAATATAAATATAAACAGCCTAATGTCGTGTCAATAACTAAATAGATTTTTTTTCTCCTATGGTGTACAATATACATTTGTCACAAACAGTCACGTATCCCTCACTCTATGTTAATATCCTATACATATATGATGCCAGATACTGTAGAAGTCCACCTCTGTGGTCTCGAGGTAGCGTGCTGCCTTGTCACGCAGCGGATCCGGGATCGATCCCCGGTCGGGACAGTTTTTCTGGGTGAGGTTTTATCGGGGTTTTTCCTCACCTGTAAGAAAAATGTCAGGAAAAATTTAAAGCCCAAACGGTCCCCGAAATCATATGGCCATCATCATCATTATCATTATTATCATCATCATCCTTCACCGGTATGGAAATCAACGGGATGCTACCACACCGAATGAAAATGCTATGATTGCAGAGAAGGGCCTACCTTCGCGCAGAATTACTATGGATGGATGGATACTGTAGAAATTGCAGTGAACGGTTATTGAAGGCAGCTTGTAAGTCAGACATTCTTTTGACTGGAGTTAACATAAAATCATAAGAGCAAATCTAAACCTTAAGCAGATCCGAGAGTTGTACCTCAGTTAGCTAAATCATAGAGCATCAGCCTAAAGCTAAGATCTTTCAGTAATTCTGGTTTATCTGCAAGTTAATTAAATGGATCAGATTGAAATTGTTGATATTTATTAACTTCCTGTCATTATCCTAGATGAAAGTCCCAATGATGTGCTTGCGAATACAGGGTTATTCAAAAAGAAGGAACACACTTCAAACATTTATTTCTTCCAAACTACAAAAAAAAATAGAAACACAATTCCAGCATTACTAGAAAGAGAAAAGTTCAAATTTCAGTATTTTATAATAATAATGAAGAGCGCTCAATGTCCATAATGTTAAGTTCATCAGGGTCCACCGTTCAGTCCCCTCCACAGTAAGCCCTCAGGGACATGTCTCGCCTCCGACACAACACAACATGGTAACGGTCGCAGTGTTCAGCGCACAGCTCACAGATGCACTGGGAGTCTGGTTCGTGATGTTTCTGATCCTACAGATCCTGTGATGGAACCCATGTGTTGCCATCCTCGTCATCAGATGTCTGAGGTCGTATTCTGCTTGTCTCCAACCCGTTGTCATCATAGCATCCGTGGAGTAGAATTCCATCCAGATTTGGTCTTTCTTCCACCTTAGTTCCTCTATTACGATGTTGTATGCGTCTGTGGACTGCAGATGTAGATCTTATCGCAGCTCTTCAATATAGAAGGATTCCCTTGCCAGTTCATATACGTGCGTGATTTCACTATTTTATGCATTCAATATGAGCACCATATGTTACACGACAAATATTAAAACGGTAGCTCATTTCTTGCCTCACACGATTCAGCTGGTCTCGAGTTACCGAATTCACAGCTTCAACAATTCGATGTCAGAGATTTTCAAAAGTGTCAGGCCTAGGGGGGATACGAACACGGTCTTATACGTAAACCCCAGATATAAAAGTCACACGGGGTTAGGTCCGGTGACCTGTGAGGCTACCGGCGATGAAATTTATCTTCTGCTCCTCTTCCAATCCAACGTCCTGGAATGGTGTTATCCAGCTAACGTCCGACGTGGTTAGAGAAATGCGGCCGTGATCGGAACTTCAAACTTTTATCTTTCCAAGAACGTTGGAATTGTGTTTCTATTTTTGTATTTTGGAAGAAATAAATGTTTGAAGTCTGTTCATTCTTTCTGAATAGCCCTGTATTACTGCATAAAACAATATAACTTTGTATCGATATTACTTTTAAATTTAATTTCGCCATGCTTTCTCTCACCGCCATACTTTCTGTTCATTTATCTTATTTAAACTAATATGAGCAATACAATCAATAGCAAGTTACGGTAAATTTATTCCACAACAGACTATCAATGCCCATGTGTTACGTGTGAACACGGTTTGGCATTACTGATTCCCAAGAGAAACCAACTGACAACAGAATGTATGGCACGATGCTATCTGGTTACTCAACGTCGTATTCATCAGTCCACCGCTGTGATCTGGAGTCCTTTTCACGCAGCGGGCCCGGGTTCGATCCCCGGTCAGGACAAGTTTCCTGGGTGAGGTTTTTTCGGGGTTTATCCTCACTTGTAAGACAAATGTCAAGAAACATTAAGGCTCAAACGGTCCCCGACATATCTGGGTATCATGATCATCATCTTTCATATTCGACTTAGATTAAGCTTAGGATTAAGGACTATCATCATCATTACCTATCATATCATCGGGGCAGCCACCATTTCGCTTTCCAGGCGCCCCAACCTCAGAAGTAGGTTACAAATTAAGCTAATGGCAGGAGAGAAGACCAGAAACGTCAATCTGGGGCATTGAAAAATTATTATTATTTTTTTATTATTATTCCGGCTTTTACAATGAATATACATTTTTCCGGTCCCATTTTCACAATTAACTACACATTTGTTTCAACACATTTTTCCATTCCTGTCTGTTCATCCATATATCTTCTTCTATTTCCCATTCTCTCTTAGCTTCATTGATTCCCTGAATCCACGTAATAGTTGGTCTACCCTTCTTTTTCCTTCCCTGTGGTTCCCAATCCATAATTATCTTAGGTAGTCTTCCTTCTTCCATTCTTCTAATGTGTCCGTACCAATTTAATTGTTTCTTCTTTATAAAATCTAATTTTGAATATTGTACCTGCAATTATTATTATTATTATTACTATTATTAAGATTAATAATTAATAAGGGGTTATTGAATTTTATGCCGAGAATGTCTTCCGAAATTTAAATACATCCTTTTTTGACCCTGCAGGTGGGGGGACCCCATTTTATATCAACATTCTATTATTATTATTATTAATTATTATTATTTATTATTATTATTATTATTATTATCATCATTATTATGAGCTACTCCTCTATGCATATTACTTCCAGGGATTTGTGCATCCCTACATCAAAGTATAATAAAAGAGCTTATTTGGAAAATATCTCTTGTTCGTTTTCATAATTATAACGTTTCGGGGAGTAGCCTAAAGTCGTAATGTTGTAAACAAGAATCGATAGAAACTTTAACGCATGTTTGTACGGATTTAAAGCAGGATCTGAAACTAATTCTTGACATTAATTATTGCATATTATAGGGTAATAAAATAAGAAAAAGGTCGGTTTTGGCACATGGAGGAAAAGAGGAGTTTTGAAAATTAAATTCTTCTTAGAAAGTATACAGTTCTCTGAATTGCAGGCATTGGCAGGCTTTCTTATACAGACACCGTGAGAAGTAGATTTAACTCCAAATAAACGGTAACATTTCCTGAAACGAATTGTTCATGAGAAAATCAGAATGATTTACTTCACAAATGTACATATTAAAACTTCAGTTACCGCATTTACCAAGCGATGTGACTACAAAATCTTATATCACTAGATGCAGTAGTGGTAATGTGCAGACCTTCATCAAAGCAAAATATGCCCTCTTCGCGATCTGTTGTATCGCTTGGACGTACAGGAAATAACATCTGTGATTGACATTTTGTGAATATAAATAAGAGTAGCAGTCGGCTGGGAGGCTAAGACTGTTAGTCCTTTCGGATACCGAGTTATATATATTATATTCATTATTTTATTATTATTTTTTTATTATTATTATTCCGGCTTTTACAATGAATATACATTTTTCCGGTACCCATATTCACAGTTAATTACATAATTTTAATCCTGTCCGGCTGTGCTCCATTGGGTTTTTTAACATTACTTTTTTTCGATGAACGGGGAGTTAGCCCGTTGCATCAACCCCCAACTTGGAGGACCAGGAGTTTAATTTTGGAGTCCTCTTCTCCTAGATGGGCTGTCTACCAAAACTATCGAGCCCCATCCGCCCGTTGTGGAATATTCTTAGCTATTATTATTATTAGTATTAGTATTATTATTATTATTAGTATTATTAGTATTATTATTATTAAGTTATTATTATATAAAAGGATTTTGTCATACCAACATCTCTCAAAAACATTAAACTAAAAATATATAAAACTGTTATTGTTCCAGTTACATTTATGGATGCGAAATATGGACTCTTACTTTAAGGCAGGAAAAAATATTAGAAGTATTTGAAAATAAAGTTCATAGGAAAATGTTTGGACCAAAGAGGTCAGACAATTAAGTGGAGAAAACTGCATAACAGTGAGCTACATGCTTCTTTATGGGAAACCAGACCAAGAATGAGGTTGGAGAATAACATCAACCATGATTTGAGGGAGTAAAATTATACAAGAAATGACTGGAAAACATTGGCTCAGGATAGAGATGTATGGAGAGATGTATGTCCGCGCGGTCATGAATATCCGGGTTCAATAGTACCAGTGAGATAGTTAGTTTGTTTGAATATCATTATTTTCTCCACGTTTCTTTGTTACTATCAAAATAAACAAAAATCTTTTTCAACGTGAATTTTATAAATGGATGGTACGCACTGTTTAAAATGCGATACTATGTAAGAAAAGTTTACACATATATATATATATATATATATATATATAATATATATATAATTACGATGTTGATTACAAATTCAAGTAACAACACTGATCGAAACATTGAATAACGGACCGTTACCCCCTCTTGTAAGTATACAGAGTGAATCCAAACTCTATCGACAAACTATCACTAGTTTTTCAGAGATGTTTTCTCTTTGTTACAAGAAAACGATGGTTTCCGATGGCTCATTGTCCAGTAATTTCACTGTTTTCATTTTGTATAACTCAACACTTTCGTATCTGTTTACTTGGAATATGACTGTTTCTATAGTTACACTGTTTAAAGTAACTGTTCAAAATGAGCACCGCTATGATCACGACAAACTTCATAGCGTCGCCTCATGGACTGTCGCACACGCTGTAATATCCCTATCTCAGGAGATTTGCACACATCGTGAGCGGCTGCTACAATTCTAGCAACCGTGTCCATACATGTTTCGACTGGAGTCACGTACATCAGACTCTATACGTGATCCCAGAAGGAAAAGTCCTTGGAGATTAGATCTAGTGACCGAGCTGGCCAAGGAACAGGACCATCACGACCAATCCATCTTTACTCGAACTGTTCATCAAGGTATTCGGTAACATCGATTTCAAAATGTGGTGGTGCACCATCATGTTGAAACGCATAATTCCGAGTACTAGATACAAAGGTGGAAAAGTTCGAAACGAAAACAATGAAATTATGGTGCTCCATAATAAGATACCAGAGACCATGTGTTCCTCACATCAAAACACTCAGAAAATCCCTGAACAATTGTGAAAATTTGTCTGTTGAGTTTTGATTCACTCTAGTCGACAAGGTTTTTTTCACAAGATATCTGATTAGTGAATCTAGTGTATTTTTTCATACTGAATTCAGATATGTAGTCAGAATTTTTCCATCAGGCAGAGTTTTTATTTTTGTGACAGCTACTTTCTTTTAATTGATTTTAGCATTCTCTTTGACCTGTCATAGGAACCTTTACCTTATATGTAGCGATTTTATTCAAGCTGTATTTAAGGGTTGTCTCTGATGAGCACGGTCAGCAAATTTCCACAATGGAAAAGAGGTACCAAGGCAAGTGGAGTTCTAATATGCCGGCTGACTACTGTTGGACCATGAAGAGATGTTCCAGATGCAAAATATGCCCGAAAATCTACCACTTTCTAGGTAAGTCAGAATGAGTTAGAGTTAGATGGATTGTATTAAAAATTATCAAAAATGTAAATGAATATCACAGAAATCTCTTGCCTGATAGGAAAAAACTGAAATAATATTTAAATTCAAGATGAAAAATACTTCTAACATTTCGTATTTTTGTTCTGTGAAAGAAAAAAGTTCATTTTTGTCGACCAGTGTTATCTCAAAAGTAGTCCACTAGAATTTAAAATGATGCAGATTGACATAAGGGTTCTGTGAAAAGCTCCACTTTACGCTACGTAAATTTGAATACTTTAATAATCCCCCTCAGGGTGTTTTAAATCTCAGTATATATTAATAATTTGTCTTGTTATTATAATATTACGTAGATAGACGCTTTGACAACTTTATTAAAAAGCACGCGATATTCATACGAATGAAAATATTCTATAAAATATGTTTCATTTATTATCACCAAGTTCCTTCAGGTTGAGCGATTAAGTTTATTATTCAAGAAACCATGCATTCATTCCGGCTAATTTGACTGGTTTTCCGCGGCCGTCAAAACAAATGTTTAGCCGAATTTATATAATTGCACACAATAAACATACAAAATCTACCAAAACACAGGCAAAAATCCTAGACGCGATATGGTATGTCCTGAAATATTTACCCGCCTGACCAAAATGAAAATAAAGATAGAATAATTTTTAGACGAAATAAATTATCTATCATTCCATTATTTCAAAATTATCTATCATTCCATTATTTCAAAATAATTATAACACCGAAAATAGTTAATATAAAATACGGCAATTTAATAATAATTTCATAATAATTTAATAATAATAATAATTTAATATAAATTTCCAAACTTCAGATACTTGTAATTTTAATAAAACTCTTTAAGTTTAAATAATTTCAAAAATTAATAAAACGTTATTTCAAATAAACGAATATAAAATAAGGTAATAAAATCGTGCGTTTCATTAATATTGAACTGTTTGGTCATAAAGTTTAACATGCACCATAAAATTGTCTATAATAATTTTAGCGCAACAAAACAATCAATATTTACATTCGAAAATTACTTTGTTTTAAAAAAATGATGTAACTTCAAAAAAACTTAAAGCGTACTAAAAAAAATAGAACGGACCCCCGATACTAATTAGACCTATATAGAAAAATAATGCTATGATAATGTGTGTTAGACTATCTGCATTTTAAAATAAACCAATTTATCTGCTAATTAAACACAAATTGTGGGAACAAGTGGGATAATGTAGTGCATTAGTGATTTCATTCAAGTAAGGATTTTATTAAAAATTTTCAGCCGCGAATGTAAACAATTTTAATGTATTCAGGTAAACAACTATAAATTAGAAATGATAGCTAACATCAACATACAATTTTTGCCATTAAGAAAGGACTACCAACAAGGTACATATTCTTACCTTGTCTTATACAGTTATACGTTATTAGCTGAAGTGCAACAGAAGAATCGACGCAGAATCTATTTCTGGACGTGAATACGATTGACAGAAACTAAATATCACCTCCTATTGTACTATTACGTTTAAAAATACGACTCACATCTGAACCAATCAGAGAATAAAACTATTTGTAATTCTCAGCTGGGATGCAACGGTAAAACCTACAGTCCAAGCTAAGAAAAAGGTAGTATATTGAAAAGTTGAACGACGCCGGCGCCCCTTAATCCTCCTTTTGCCCCTCGCGCTCCCCTCTTCACTCACGCACACGAGAAGTAGACTTGAAACTTTATTTCTCCTCCAAATAGAAAATTTTGTGTGAAAAATACATTAATATCCCCTTAATTTTACTTGTTATACTACGAAATTAATAATACGTTGTTACGTATCATGATATATGGAAATGTGTGGTAATGGGTCCGAACGAGGTCCTTCCCCGAATCGAACTGAGCAGAGGAAAGCTGTTTGCTGCCTCCTGGCTCGCAAGCGCCGGCGTCAGGGATGCTGGGGTTGTGGTGTTACTAGTCGCAGCAATAACATTTCTCCCAAATGAGTCTTCAATCTGATGTCTTAACTAAATGACGTCAGAACACAGGTGTCCAAGTGTAATAAACCTTAAACTAATTGTTACAAAAATTACACACCCATCATAGTTCCTCACTTTGTTACTTAAGTAGTCTCTATGTTTCCTCATAAAGCTTCTAGAACAATTTGCTATTTTCTATGTTTCGGTTATTTAATTTCACACTAGTATTGCACCGTAATGTGGGACAAATAAAAATATTAATTAATGTCAAAGTACAGAAATTAAAAAACTACATACAACAAAACGAAAATAATGAATCTTTAGCATACTATATTATTAACGTAATAATAATAATAGCAATAATAATAATAAATTATTTTTGTGGCAGCATTAGAGTCAATCTCTTCATTCAACCAGCACAAATATATAAAATACAAATATACAATATTATAATAACAGGTTATATCTTAATATATAAAAATTACGTGTCACGTTGTTTGTCCGCGATGGAATCCTAATCTACTGAACCGATTTTAATAAAATATTGCACAATGTGTGCAGTTTGATCCAACTTGAGACTTAGGGAAGTTTATAACAAAATTTATAGTCGCATTATTTTTATTGCAAATTGTTTGTTTATTATTTAATAAATAGTTATAATTATCTGTGAGTTCCATACGATTCTAACAGATGGCCGTGTAAGGTAATTGGTTTATTATTTAACCAGGTGGCTGTGCTTTTTGTTGCAACCGCGAATTTCAATTGAATTACAAATATTGATTATTTCATAATTTAAGTGTGTTCAGTGTTTATTTTATTTTCCATATATTGATAATAATATTAATTTCGTGTGTATTAGTTTTAAGTAATCTGGCTGAAAGACAGCAACTTAATTTAAATTTAACTGGACCGAGAAGAGACATTGAACAATATGGCGAATCAGTTCTAGAGACCATGAATGATAAGATATCAAGTGAATTTCCACAAATTGGTATAGCCCTATGTGACATAAGGCTTGCATTTAAGAAGAATGTCAATTTAAAAACATATGAAGGTCCTAAGGAACGGAATAACAGAACTGTAAGTAAGTTTGTTAGTTATAATAATATGCCTAATATTACAGAAACAATATCCATGCCTCAATTAAATGAAAAACAAGATGACTATAATATATCACAAGACGATATTACTATACAGAGATTTCTTGATGATTATGAGAATACAAACTGCCAACAAGTTCGTAGAAAAAAACGAAAGTATAATGAAATCAGCAAGCCTCCTCAAAATATTCCATCAATAAATGTATATAATCCTTATGATACACTTATGGATGATACTGAGAATGCAGACAACATAAATTCATCTCAATCAACAAAACTACCTCCACATAAACCACCACCCATATTTATACCGGGTGTAGTTAACGTACCAGAACTAAAAAATTGTGTAAAACAAAAACTTTCTGATTTAGATGTCTCACTTAGTTTACTACAACATAATTTAACATATACCTTAGCCACTGCAACGCGTGGCCGGGACTTATATATATGTATATAAAACAAAGTCGGATTAGTTACACTATTTATAACTCAAGAACGGCTGGACCGATTTTTACGATCTTTGATTTGTTGGATTTGTTTCCGCCCCGAATAGCAGATAACTATTAAAACATCGGAAACATTAACGTAAAAATATTTAAAGGCGATACGACGTTCGCCGGGCCAGCTAGTTAAATTATAAAAAAATTAAAAATAGGAATATGTAGAAAACATAGATAGGCCACTATACCTTACTTTCGTATCGTGAATATTAAAAAATTAAAAAAGTGAATGATAATGAAACAACCACCTATGATTGGATTAAATATAATGAGAAAGAGGAAACGATAACTATTAAGAAACAATTACAGTTATTTAATTAAAATTTGAATTTTATATAACCATTGTTTCGTTTTCCGATTTTCCAGCTTATATAAATGAAATTTCAAGAGAAATTACAGTCGATAGACAAAATATTGGAAACATCTTCCATATTTTATTAATATGGTGTAAAACCACAATTAGTATTCAAAACAGCTGCAGTTCTTTTTTTTAATTTATCCATACAATTTATATATTAAATGGGCCTCTTATACCATTCTGCTTTGACTATTCAACTCATGCTCTAAATGGGAGTCAATGACCAATCACGTTTCAATAAATTTGTTTTACAACCAATGATAGTCGTGTTTCACCTCGATATTTATCGAATTCTGTTTACCAAAATAAAGAAAGCACCTCGTTTTATAATATTCTGAACAGGTCAGAGCATTATTTGGCAGTGACTGACTCTCGAACAAACACGTTGAATATAGCAACACATTGCTTCGAACTACACATATGATAATAATTGTGTGCTCAATAATTGTGTTTTTGAATAATAATTTTACGGAGTTGTTTCCTGAAAAAATTATTAATAACCTATAATGTTGGTTATAATATATAGTTTAATGTGTTTATTTTTTCTCCACTAGGGTGCATTCTTACAATATTGTGATCCTACGAGTATTTGGCAATAAATAATATGATCTAGTTACAGTGGATGAACAAATGAAACATAACCAAACATTTCTCATTTGTTTTCAAACATCGCCATTTACAATGAATATATAAATATTTTAAAATAGCTATATTTAAATAATAATTTGTGAGTAAACAGCTTAATTTTATTCGTTAAGTATTCCTAACAAATGCCACTCTGGATTTCCAAATCTTCTAGACTATTTAACTTATGCCCCAAATGGGAGTCAATGACCAATCACATTTCAATGATTTTTTATTTACAACCGATCACAGTCGTGTTTCGCCTAAAATTTACCAACTAAAGATTATCGTAATAAAGAAAGCACCTCCTTTTTAACATTCTGAATAGGTCATATCATTATTTTGCAGTGACTGACTCTCTAAGAAATACGGCTACCAGATTATATATATATATATATATATATATATATATATATATATAGTGAATGAATGTCAACAGAAAGCGCATGCGAGAGAATACAAAAACATTTATATCACAAAGAAAAGAAACCACTGTTTGCACTTTCTTAAACGATATTATTTTCCAGGAAATGACGCAGAAAAATATAATTGACATATTTATATCAAAGGACATCAGAAATCAATTAATACCTATAACGTTGGTTATAAATTTCTCCTCTAGGGTTTATTCTTACAACATTGCGATCTTTTGGCAATAAATTACATTATGATCTGGTTGCAATGATGAACAAAAGAAGCATATGAAGTGTACCAATCGTTTCTCATTTGTTTTCGAACATCACCGTTTACATTAAATATATAAATATTTTAAAGTAACTATAATTAAATAATGATTGTGAGTAAACAGCTTAATTTTATTCGTTAAATAGTCGTAATAAATGCCACTCTTGATTTTCAAATTCTCTAGATAAATTGGAAATCCCTCGTGACATTACTTATGATAAATTTACTCAATTTGGAAATCACTCGTGAAATTACTTACGATAATTTCCTCTAGGTCTTTCAGAAGGAGGTGAGAGTCTTGTTCTTACTCTAGTTTCAAATTCGCATCACATTAACTCAATATCATTTAGTCTCAAGATTGGGCTGGCCATGAAAGCTGTATCTCGTTTATCTTATTCTTCTTCTTCTTCACGGTTTAGGCTTATTTACTAGCCCATTCCGGCTCCAAATTGCTGCTCTTTCCATATTTTCCTTGGTCTTCCCAAGCTTCACCTTCCTCGTGGTGAATAGTTGTATGCTGCTTTTGGTATTCCATTCTCAGTCATCCTTGCCAAGTGTTCTTTCCAGTTTGTTCTGTATTTCTCTATTGTTGAGTTTAATTCTTCTATTTTTAGTTGTCTTATTTCTGTGTTATGTTTTTTGTCTGTTCTTTGATATCCTGCTATTGGTCTGAGGAATCTCATTTCAGCAGCTTGTATCCTCGTTTATGCTCATCAAAAACAACCGGCAGTGCGAGGTAGTGTAGTATCTTGAAATTTATATTTATTTGAGGGAAATAATGTGTGTACCATTTAGTCCACATGGTCATCTAGAATACCCTCACAGATCTTACCAGACACTTTGCGTCTCACTGTGACAATAGGACCTACAGAACAAGGATATTACTGTTCAAACCATTATTTGACCCTTCACCATGCTTAACTGTAGGCATTAGGCAGCCTGTGTTCTAAGCTTCTTTTGGTGTTCTCTATACATACCGGTATGTCATATCAGTATTGGGGGAAAGTGTAAATGTTGACTCATCAGATTATTTTCTTTTTTCCCAATCAGCAAACCAAGTCTTGTGTTCCTAACATAAATGTTTTAGCTTATTGAATTTATGTGTTTATCAATTCTGGAGAGGAAAACCGTTGAACAAGTGAACCATTTTAAATACCTGGGTTTTGAAATCTCCTATTTTAAAAATAAAGATCTCTTTATCAAAACTTAATAAATGTAATTATAAATGTGGCACAATTAAGAGAATATTTAAAAATACAAGAAAGGAAATAAAACTAAAATTTTATAAAGCTGTGGCAGTCCCCTTCCTGTTGTATGGTAGTGTTTTTAGGCTTTTAACTAAAACAGAAGAGAAGATTATAGAAGCAGCTGAAATGACATTTTCTGAGAAGTGTAGCTGGCTGCAAACTTCTAGATAAAATAAGAAGTGAAGATATTAGAAATGAGCTAAATATTTTTAAACTTTTAGATAAAATAAATTACTCTAGAAAAAAACTGGAAAGAATATGTTCAAAGAATTAAAGATTAACGCATACCAAAAATTATACTTAGTTACAAACCAAAAGGAGACAGGAATGTTGGTAGACCGAAAAAGAGATGGATTTAACTTTTTGAATGAGAATCTGTGAGACCGGAACAAGCCACATGGGCTTAATCCGTGAATGTTGATGATGACGATCAATTGTTTATGCTCTGCTATAAATACTCGTATCTCATTTATGCTGTTCACTCCCACAGCTCTGGTAGAAACTAGTTCTCTTAAATCAGTATTTAATTCTGCAGTCACTTTATCTAGAGCAGTTTTGTGATTTTAAACAATCATCTTTATAACTGTCCTGTCTACTTCAATTAGTTTCTATTTGCGACCCCTCATCCTTTTTTGCACAATATATTTTACCTATCAAGTACACAGATATAATCATAGAAACTGTGTTCCTTGAAAACTCTAAACAATTTGGCAGTTTCAGTCACTCCAGCCATCTGGGCGCAAACAAATTGTCCATTTGAAAGTTATTCAGGTTAGACATCATAAGCCTGATTCCACAGCTACAACTACAACAGAAGAGATGCTTGTACAGTTAAACATAGTTCTATGTTCAGAGTAAACATCTGAGAAAAAATAATTAATTTCCTATAAGACCTGCAAGTTAAGCATCTTCTTCTTCTTCTTCTTCTTCACTGGCACGACAGCCTCGTCTGGATCTTAGTCTTCATCAGAAGTTCATACTAATCTTCTCTATTTGAAGCCAAATTTCTCCAGTCCGTAACTACGTATCTATACGTACCCTGTTGTAATAAAACACACAATCATCCCATCTCAGTCTTGGCATACACCTATCAATTTTTGTTCTTCCTTCTGCCTTTGGCTTAAACGTTTTCTTTATAGCTCTCATGTCACTCATTCTCACTAAATTTCCAGGTCATTCTAATCTTTTAATTTTTATAAAGTTTACAATAATTCATTATATAATTTGTACAGTTCACAGACATCATCTTTCTCCATATTCCATTTTCCTTGTTATAGCCAAAAATTTGCCTAAGGATTTTTCTTTCAAATATAGTAGATAACAGTGTTTCATCTAACTTTGACAGTGATCAAGTTTCAGTTGCATTAAATATAATGGAGCTTTATATATTATTAGTTTTTTTTTCTGAAATGCTTATGAAAATAAATGTACCAGAAAATGTGATGTTTCTTTGTTTTGTCTAGCCCATATATATTTATTCTGTGATCTATAATCAAGAATTAATATTTGTAGGTATAACAATTATATTATTAACAATAATTCAATGATGACGAGACATTGTACGTGAAGGAACTTATCAAGGCTAACAATATAAAATATTAAATAAATTTAACATCGATTACCACTAGCTCAAATTATATATATCGTTTGAGACTCGTATTCGGGAGATCCAGAGTTCTAACATCTCTGCTGACCGACAATATAGTGATGCTATTTCTTGGTTTTCCTCAGTCATCAAGACAAATACGGAATTGAAATTGTATTAACAGATCAATTTAATAGCAGTAACGTTTTGAGTCTTCAAGGTAAATGCTGGGTTGGAATTTCATTATAATATCCATTTTATCATCATCGCAATTTAATGTTATTAAAATTAAATTCAGTGAACTTCTGCAAGAAAGACAATAAAAATTCGTGAAATATACCAGAAACATCTGGAATAATCCTCGTACATAGCCTACTGGAAACATCCAAATAATCAAGTCGAGATATTACCTTAGATATTGAAGAAGCTATAAATAAGAATTAATAAAAAATAAGTAGATCTAACAATTGACTTAAATGCATATTACGAACATACAGAGTTGGCTTAACGGTGCCTTTTGATATTCGCACACAAAGTCTGGTATCGGCCAACCTAATTGTGGTTTCTTCGTAGTTTTCCTCAGATATCAAGGCAAATAATATGTTATATTCTCATTATCACGAATATTTTAATCACTATACTATATTTTATAATTAATTAGTATTTAAATTTAGTGGTCATAAAACATATAACTTCAAGCTATAATAAATTATACTGAGTGCTGATTAAAATTATTTTAAACATAATCATCTCATATCCATCCTAAGATCTTGGAGAAGATATGACCTAAAATACTGTGCCTAAAATACTGTGCCTGTAATGAGAATTAAATAATATTAATCATTTAATTACATAATTAAATTGTTTATTCAAAATTAGAAGGAATGTACATGAAAACGGGTCTAGATTATGAAGAATATTCTACTTCAAGCTCTGCAAATCATTGGCTAAATTCATTCTAAACGAAGACCAGCATGCAACTGAATGCGATAAAAGTGATTCACACTGGCATCTAGTGATGTAACTATGATATTTATATAGATTTTATTAAACACAATGTGTACATTTAAAATTTGACCGGTCGTTTGCAAATTTGATGAGAGGTTGAGTTCTGCTTTTGTATTTCATTAGGTGGTATTTGCAGCAAGGCTCGTCGCAAAGCTTACATCTGCTATCCTCCTTGGGGTCGTGGTATGACGGATTCTGGCATATCTTCCCGTGGTAACTATGCGCGGCGAAGCGTGTGTATTGCTGGCGAAGTTGGAAGTTCGGGCCTTTCCACACATCAGTTTTCATCGTTTCTGTGTCCACTATTTCCATCGGTAGAAGAAGCCCTCAACACGCCGAAGGGAAAATACTGCGTGGTCTTCATAGATTATGAAAAAGCGTTCGATTACATAAACAGAAAAAAACTACTCACGAAGATGAGGGACATGATTGGAAACGAGCACCCCATTGTTGGAATAGTTCACGACATAATGAAGCAAAACTGGTTACAAATAACAGATGAGGTTGCGGCATCAGACGAGATTAAGCAAACTAACGGGATAATACAAGGAGACCCCATCAGCCAGCTACTATTTAACATAATGACGGCTGACATTGGGAAGGCAACTAACGGGATCACGCTGGTAATGTATGCGGACGACATGGTCATTGGGGCAGAAAACAAAGAAGAACTACAACAAGGCATAGACGCAATACAACGATGGGCTACGGAAAATGAGTTCAAGATAAACAGCAACAAGACCGTACAAATGGTTTTCCAGAAAGGGGGAAGAACGGCGGCAGGTGATAATCTAAAACTAGGAGAAGAACCAATAAGAATGGTGAACAAATTCAAATACTTAGGCATAACACTGCAGTCTTTCAGCGCACATGAGAGAGAGCAGCAACAGCTATAAGAGCTATGTGCAATATCAAAAGCATTACATCATTAAAATTAGACACAGCCATGAAATTATTTGTATCAGTGATCACCCCGATCGCCACCTACGGGATACAATTAATATGGGAGAAACTATCGACCAGCGATTTGGAGTGGTTAGAAAAAGTTAAAGCAAGATACATAAAAAAGGCATTAGGTACAAGTAAATACACACCAAATAGAATGGCCTATATGCTATCCAGAGAAACCTACTTCCTAGAAGACCTGAGACAAAGGATATTACTACCAGCAACAGAGCCATATAAAAAAGTCATCGAAAAAAAGGAAACAGAAGGAAAAAGAGATCGACGAAGAGTTCTACGCCTCAGACGCCATGGTGAATAGGGAGTGGACCGGAAGCAACCAACCACAGAGACACACAATCATAGGCCTAGCAATACATTGATATTAACATAAAATGTGCAAAAATACAAAATTCCACCAACCGAGTGACTCGTGTGAATGCAAGATATGTGAACAAAAATGCGAGCGATGTCATTACAGACAATGCAAAAGATGGACGGGATCGTTGAATGAACTGATAAAAGACAAATCATAAACCTACAACTTAATGCTCTTTCGAGTGCCACTTACCTACTTATTATTATTTCCATCGGTATTGCATTGACTTTGTTTTGTCTCTCTTTGATGGCGTCTTTATATGCCTGAGTTTCTGGTACATTGAAGCGGAGATTGATGTCCTCAATGAAGTATGATTAATGTACTATTCTATAGGCGTACTGTTCCTTGTGTACGTTGAGAGTGATAAGGCTCTCTTGAGGTATCTGGCTTTGACATTCTCCAATTTCTTAAGGTTTTTCGCTGTTAGGTGAGTCCGAATTATCTGAATATCGTATGTGGCCGCGTAACTATGATATTATACTATGGATGCCATATTCCCCACAAATATACACCGACGTTAATTAATAACCTTATCATGATATGCCTTACCCCTAAGTAAACAAATTATGGGTCGTTAAAATAAAAAGCAAGAAAAATAAAAAAGGTATTAATAGATTCATCACACACACACATAATTTGTGGGCCAGGTAACTCATGCAACAAGGAGTCTGCTTAGGAATGGACCGCCGGGTTCGATTTCGACTGCTGGACAGATGAAGGTTTTTTCTCCATTCATTCATGTTTAAGCGTTTCTTTTGGACTGCACACCTTAAAATGAAACGGATATTTCCTAAAGATAAAGTCAGCCGAATCATACTGTAGGGATAACTACCAATACCCTTCTCATACTGTCGACTGAATATCGTTGTTCCTTAATTAATGTCCGCATGCATCTTCATGGTCTATTATTATCGGGGTACTATGTAATTTATTAATACTAATGTAATTTATGTAATTTATTAATAAACTATGTAATTTATTAATCAAATCCGGACTTTTTCCACATAAATCATGCTATTTGAATACGTATATGATTATAAGATATACACACATATATAGGCCTACACATATTTAGATGTTTGCTTACTTAGTACAGTAGCCACTAAAGGGCAGTGAGACTGAGTTTTTATACCTCTCGTGATAGAGAATTATATATATATATATATATATAAATGTTTGTGCTAGGATTATCTGGATAGCGTAATTGGTAGCGCACTGAAGTATCAATTCAGACGTCTGGTTTCAAATCAGGGTTCAGGCATTTATTTTTCTTTTCATGTCATATATATATATATATATATATATATATACACTCGTATATATAATTGTATTATCCCTTAGATACATTCTATCTCTCTTACTTGTTTTCATTGCGCTTTGGTCCCAGTTCTGATTGTACCTCGAATGAAATGGTTCATTGTTTACCTGAACAGCAAAAAGTGCAGTCTTCTTTCCCTGAATTCAACATTCTACAACGCATGTGCAGATAACTTTATGTTCTTCGGGACAAAGGACTGGAGTATTATTTATAATACCCTTGTAATTTTTGCATTGATTGGTGCAATTTTGATACTTTTTTTTATTCAGGATATATTCTAATACTTCTTCCATATGAATATTCCTCTAACATTCCAAATAACATACAACTGATCTTTACCATTGCCGTCATTTTTTTAAGAATTCGCCGATTGTCTCCTTGGAGACTTTAAATAAATACCATTACCTGTGAGAGATTTCTAGTCCAATCGACAGGTAGTCTAGTGATGGGGTTGTCATCTGTATTGTTCTAGACGTCCGTTGTTTTTCTGTCCGTGTGTTCTCCTTCAGCTGGTCGGATCCAGTTTTAAGGCGTTGGAGTCTCTCATTCATCTTCTTCCGTCTGCTACAATCGTATCATTTCACTGTCCAGGAGTCACGACATGGACATGACAGTAAAATTTGACAACTGCGCTGCAGATGTAAGCATAGTTGTCTTTATTCAGCATAAGGCAATGCTTCGGTGAAATTTGGTGAAATATTTTGAAAAAATTGTTTTTCTATTTTAAGTTTTTTATTATGTTTGAACCCTGTACTTTTATTTTGCACTTTTGTTTTTTTTTTATTTCGGCCATATTTAAAGCCCCAATCAGCCATTTAAATCTCTCCGTGTGACCACACACTGGCTCTTTAAGGCAATGCATCTGTGAAATTTGTAAAAATCTATAAATTTCATCATAGTAATTTCAAATTTTAACTATACCACCACAGTATCATAGTAATACTATATACCAAATTTTGTTACGCTATCTCAAAGACATTTTGAGAAATTATTTTTTTTATTAAAAATGTTACTGCTTTTTTGTATGTTAATAATATGTTCCTTGTACCAAACGGTTTACCATATCTGACTTATTTTTTTCATAAATTTAATAGAGTAATATAAATAATTTGAACTAGTTTAGTAGGAAAAATAAATTCTGTATTTGTTACATAATTTCTCAATTTTAAGAGGGTGACATATGAATTATATTTATTTACAAATGAACCATTCAATATATATATATATATATATATATATATATTTCACATCAGTTTTTTACTATGTAATATCTAAAGCTCTCCTGAAAATTTCAAGCAGATTAGTAAAATATTGTGGTACGCAGAGCATTTTGAAAACTCAAAAATGCTGGAAAAAATATAGTTGAGAAAAATGAAATTTAAAATTTAACAATGGATATGAGCACAATACCTCATTCAGGTAGACTTAAAACTCCCCAGCACCATATGTGTGACCCTCTGCTGCTTTCTTTTTGGCCTCAACAGCAGTTTTTTGTCAATTTGAGTCTTCTCCGGGCTGCTTTGAAGACTCGCTTTGCTGAAACTTCACTGTTTGTGAGTCGACGTTTATCCCTCATTGCACTAAATGTTTGTCCTGAGGCACTTAATTGCACACCACTGATTGCAGCTTTCAGTTTTTGTGTTGTTTCATATCCCATATTGAATTCTGCAATCCCTGATGTGACTCAGAATCCAGATGAATCTTTGCACAGCGTTATTTGGGCTAAATGCCCGATAGAGGTGTTCGTCTCAAAAAAGAAATTGGAAATTGCTGTCACATCAGGGATTGCAGAATTCAATATGGGATATGAAACAACACAAAAACTGAAAGCTGCAATCAGTGATATCAAAGATATTACTAGGATAGACTAAATTTCAATAAAATTTTGCATAGAACCCTTTTCATTCAGGCTTGTGATTCTTTACGAGCCTGAAAAGTCTTCGGATTAGGGACTCACGGCTTAAAGTCTCTTCCGGAGGACTTCTCCCTTGGATTTTCCATCCTAAAAAACCCATCGACCCACTCTGGATTTGAACCCACAACCCTCGGGACCAGAGACAATGAGCATAATCACAACGATATCAAACATAAATGTAATCGGCTACTCAACAAAATTAAACATGAATCCGATCCAAATGGGTAAATATGTTTTCTTATAGATCTACTTTCCAATACAGTAAAACTTGCAATGTAGCTAGACAGTACTTAAAACAATCATATTAAAATACAATAAAACTTGTTTAATCCGGAACATGAATAATGCGGAAATGTGTCCAATGTGAACAACTTTTTTGGTCCCGGCGAAATAATAGTAATTTTACCGTGTATTTTGCATAAAACGGAATCTGTCCAACGCGGAAACGAAATGATATTTTACATAATTAATGAAAAAATGTTTATAAAGCGGACAGACAGACAAATAAATTAGTTTCCATTTAATTGAATTTCCGTTATGCCAAAAATCAATAAGGAATGATTCCTGCCGCCGCATGAAATACAGATTCTACCTGTACCTGAAATTTTATTTCAGCCTCACAGCAAACTCGTAATAGGAAATAATCATACCTGTCTTAAAAATAACAATTTCACTGTAAAATCTTAAATTAGTTTAATTCTGAGACCAATCTTTCACAGGTAGCGTTCTAAATTTACGAAATAAAGATGGCTAAAATGTATGTATCATTGTCATTAAACGAAAAGTGAAAGTGATTGAAGATAAATCTCCAAATTTCCGGACCGATCCTCCAGAGTCAAGCTCTAGCTGTTTCTAAATTCCTAGAAAATAACCATTTCAAGGTATCTTCAGGTTGGCTGGACGGTTTTAAAACACGACACAATGAAGAGGAAAAATGAAATTTGCGGAGAATCAAAAGATGTGGACGAAAGTGTAGTTAGTGAGAGGAAACCGAAACTGTATACTTTCATTTCAGAATACGCACCTGAGAGACATTTTTAAGGCTGACGAAACGGGACTTTTTTTTCGTGCGTTACCGCCGAAGTCGCTCATACAAACTATACTTCACTTTTCAAAGGCAGCGGAACTACAATTAATCCAAGATATATAAAAGGACATTACGGTACTCTATAATCTAAGATTTTTAATAAATTTTAGTTTTTTCTTCTTCCTTCCAAGTATTAGTCCAAGGCCTGTTACGATCCTATAGAAAATTTCTGGGAAATTCTCGTATAAGACTTGAAAGCATAATAATAGTCCCTTCAATTGGTTGCTGGCCAAAGGAAGGCAAGACCAGTGATGGGGCTGCCATCTTATAGCCTCTGGTCAGGCTTTTCTGGAGAAGAAAAGAGAATAAAGGAGAGAAGAAATGGAAGAAAGGAATGACTCCCTAGCCCTCGGATGCCCTAATAGCGTTGGGGTCGAAAAACAAGAGTTAACCAAGAGAGGTTAGATAGTAAAGTTAAAAGAGTGCAAAACACAAGTAGCCTAAGTGGAAGAAATGTTTTGCTCAGCTTGGGCACCTTGTGGTCGCCATCCACATATCCCCTAGGTGAGGACCCCTGAGATTAATTTTAGTTTTTTATAATGCAGTATAATGCAGAATTTTGTCTAATGTGGAAAAAATGATCCCATGCGATTCCGCTTTGAGCAAGTTTTACTGTATATGTTACCTAGTAGTATCATCATCTTCTTCTTCTTCTTCCTTCCTTCCTTCCTTCCTTCCATATATTAAGCCTGGTGGCCCGTTACGGTCTCTTACCATCTTTTGAGTGGTCTTCCCAAAGGTCTCCTTCTTCGGGGATGATCATTCAAAATCTGACGGGGGATGCGAGATCGATCCATATGCTGAATGTGTTGAAGTCATGTGTAGTTACATGGCCCATTACTGAAGTGATATGAAGTTCTTGAATTATATCTACGTTTTCCTTTTTGTCTAACTTTGTGTATCCAGCTGTTCTTCCCGTGAACTTCATTTCGCTAACCGTTATTCTGCTTATATCTCTTTTGTATATAGTCCAAGCTTAGCTTAGCTTCCATTGGTCTCGCTACGGTTTTATCTAGTAATATAATATTAACAAAACAGCAAAGAAATATAACTACGTCGTTTTTATTGAATTAAAACGCTACTGTGAGTAGAAGAGTTGCTTGCATAACGATTTCAGTTGAAAAACGTTTCCATGTTTCAACATAAAACATGGTACTGTTATAAGCAATGTATGACATGGTTGAATTTACTGTTTCTTCTCTGCCAGAGATTTGATTTAATTTAAAATACCAGGTATTTTACTTTCTATCCATTAACATTTTCAGGTTGTAATGCTAAAAACAGATCGCTATGCTTTTGACATCTGATAACTGCTCATAATGTTTTTCTTGGATGTCAAACAGGGATGAAAGAAGTATGTCGTTATATTATGCCATAAAATGGAAAAGCTTTAACAAACATTGACTTGAAACTTTATCTATCTCTTACAAATAACCAACATAATAATAAAAAGGCCACATTGATCGTATATAGAAACTGTCCTCAGTGTGGTTTCTTAACAACAAAAGGTTAAAAAATTAACGGAAAAAATAATTGTACAATAATTTCATTTAATAACTCCAAGTGAAACGTGAAAATTAAAAAAAAATCTTATGAATGTACAGATGTATTGATTTATAAAAGTGGATCTTTATTAAGGGTGTGATGGGTAAAATTTCTATTTTCTACATTTTTTAGCTAGAGTCTTGAGGTTTTGTATAAACATCCACTGCATGATACATAATGACGTGTTTAAGTTTCATTCTCGTGAGACATTTATTTTATGAGTTATTAAAGATTATATTTTTTTAAATTTGCCTATATTATAATTAAATGGGTTCCACAATTTTTTAGTAAAATCGCATTTTTTTACAAGACCCCTAAAATATTTAGAAAAAAAATCATGCATTAGAATTCTTATAATGTGAATACAAAGGGAGAAAGAAATAATTTTGTACCTCATGCGTGGAATTACAAAAAAATAATAATTGCATACATTTTATTTTTTCATTTCTTAACCCTTAAATTCGTAATGTGTCCTTTTGAATACATCGGTTGGTTTAATTAATTTACTATTTTTTAATAAATTAGAAAAAAATGAAGAAAAAAACACTTAAATGTGTGTCTAATTATATAATATACCTAATAATATCAGTTACACAAGATTCCGTTTTCACTGCGGTCCGCCACAATCAAATAACTAACAGAATAAATTTGTATTTTGCCAATTTAAGGGTTAAAGTACTACTTCAAACATAAAACCCAACCACTACTTTGTTACCCATTGTTTTTAGGTCATGCAATAAAAATGTGAACCTTCTAGGACAAAATTTCTGAATTCCATTCAAATTTGAATGTACAAAAATGCAATGAAAATAAAAGTGTGAAAAAAAAAGTTTTAAAGATTTACATGCAGATAGTAATTATCTGGCGCAGCCTTTTAACTCTGACGTAATTTTGGGCACTTAGAAATGCCATAGGCTCCTGAAACTTCTAGGACAAAATTTCTGAATTCCATTCAATTTTGAATGTACAAAAATGCAGTGAAAATAAAAGTGTGGAAAAAAAAAGTTTTAAAGATTTACATGCAGATAGTAATTATCTGGTGCAGCCTTTTAACTCTGACGTAATTTTGGGCACTTAGAAATGTCATAGGCTCCTGAAACTTTGCCAACATATGCATCAGAGTACAGGCTATTTTTAGTACAAAAAAACAAAAAATGCAAATTTTGATCTCAAATGGTCAATTTTTTACCCATCACCCCCTTAAGACTTAGTAGATGACTACAATGGTATTACAAGAAACATAAAATTATGTAAGTCGTATGATAATGCTAGGTAGGTATTTTTTATTTAACGACGCTCTTTTACAATTAAGCTCATTAGTGTCATAATTCAAAGGTGGGTGCGATAAGTTTTGTTCAGAAGCATTTTATTTCAAGTTTAAGATTATTTTTCGTGTCATAATCTACAGGATCTACTACATCACTTCCATTCCGAAGGAAGGCAAACTCAGGATTTTACACCCTGAAAAAAAACAATCGAACCTGACCACGTTTGAACCAGCGAACCTCGGGACCAGAGGATACTAACTAATATAAGAGTCGATACTGATAAAATTCCATTGGGGTAAATAGTTACAAAGTAAAATATTAGAATAAATACTTGGCAGATGCCGTCGCTTTCAATTAGGTTATTATTTTTTTTAAGAACTGTAGTCCACCGTTGTGGTCTCGAGGTAGCGTGCTGCCTTGTCACGTAGCGGGCCCGGGTTCGATCCCCGGTCCGGGCAGTATTCTGGGTTAGGTTTATATCGGGTTTTTTCCTCACCTGTAAGACAAATGTCAGGAAAACTTTAAGGCCCAAACGGTGCCCGAAATCATATGGCCATCATCATCATCCTTCACCGGCGTGGAAAGCGACAGGAAGCTACCAACACCTACAATTCCCTAGTAAAGCTGCAAGCATAGCATGGAAATGCTATGATTGCAGTGAAGGACCTGCCTTCGGGCAGAATTACTATTTATGGATGGATTAAGAACTGTAGGCCTTTAGGAAACCGGCTTTCATCATCAGCAAAACGATGTGTGCTACTTACTGTAGCTACCGACGACACTGGAAGACCGCTGATGTTAAAAATTTTGTGCAACATAGTTATGTGTACACTTATAATAAATTAACAAAAAATTATGAACTTATTATCACAACTGAAATAATTAATTCTTTGTGGAATGTCCTTTGACCTTAATAATAGCTTTACATCTTTTTCCCATTGATTGTACTAATTTGAAACAAGTTTCTGTAGTAATTTTTCCCCATTCTTCCAAAATAACACTCTTCATTTCATTTTTAGATGAAACGTTCCGTTGATGAACCTTTTTTTTAGAATTCCCCACAAGTGCTCATTGGAGTTTAAGTCTGGAGATTGTGCAGGCGTTCTTAGCTGCTTGGGGACGGTCCAGATCAACTATCGTTTAGTAATGTCGGCTGTATGTTTCGGGTCATTGTCTTGCTCAAACGCATAAAATGCAGACTACCCATTTTAGAGCACTTTGTTTCACATTATTTTTCAGAACGTCATTGCAGACCCACTGGTCCATAGTACCATCGATTAAGTGGATAGTACCCACTCCCTTTGAGTACATACAGCCCCAAAGAAGAATGGATCCTCCTCCGTACTTAACTGAAGGAATAGTATTCACATTTTCATAGGCAGTATTGTTCTTTCTCGATACCCAGTTTATCCCATGAATCCAAAAATATTTATTTTCGTTTCATCTGACCATATCACATTGTTCCAGAAGTTTTGACTCTTGTCCAGATGCTCCTTGGCAAATTTCAGTCTTACTGTACGGTTCCTCTTGTTTGCGTATGGCTTCTTCTTAGGGATTCTGCCTCGATAGCCATGCTGCCACAAAATTCCACGGACTGTTTGGTGGGATACTTTATTTTGTGATATTTGTTCCAATAATTGCTTGATTCTAGGTTCACTTAATCTACAGTTAATTTTGACTTGCCTGGTAGTGAAATTTTCTTCTCTCTGATTGAGCAACTTTGTCTATGGCTTCCTTGCAATATTTGCAGTTGAACCATTGTCTCTGAACTTGTTAACAATATAATTCACAGTAGAATGGGGTTTATTAACCATTGATCCTATTTTTTTTAATGAATAGGCCCTCAATGCAAGATTATTAATGTTTCTTTAAGTTGGCTCTCTAGCTCCTTTCCTTTATTCATATTGAACTGTACTGAATAAAGGAGTAAACAGATGACTGGATTTAACTATCTCTTACGTCCAGTACCACCGTAAGTGCTGTGTTCATCAAGGACGTTTGCTGTAGTGTACAAATAAAACTGGTGCAGTATTATAAACATTGTTTTCAATTTAATAAGAATATGAAGTATAATGTAGCTCCAATGTGTTTCTCTATTATTAGACAATGTGTAAGTACACAGATCAGACTTAACGGTATCGGCTTCATCATAATCTGTATTTAAAGGAATATGAATTATTGTTTATAAAAATTTCGACTGTACAAATAAGACTTTTACATACTGTAGAGGAATAGAATATGTAATTACATAAGAATCCGGGCTCTAATTATATCGTTAAGTCTCGTGGACAGCGATGAGCAGTGACATATGGGACCAACGGGTATTAAAAGAGGGATAAGGAAGCTTTTTGTACGAAAACCGGAGGGAAAACGCCCATTTGGTAGATCAAAACGAGGTGTGAGAATAACATTAACCATGATTTTACGGAAGTAAAGTATACAGGGGATGATTGTAAAACTCTGGCTCAAGATAGGGATGTGTGGAGAGCTTGTATCCGCACGGCCATGAACCTAAGGGTTCTATAATGCCCGTGAGTTAGTTGTTATAACAACGTAAAATAAAAATAAAAGGAATAGACAAACTTACAAAAGCAGGAGAAAAAATACAAAAAGAACAAGTACGGTACATCAATGACAATGTGTAGAAATAACGAACGCCTCCAGGCGCCTAAAGTTATGTTTTTATGACAAATGGGAAAACAAATGTTGGAAAATTCCTAAAGCACCGAACAGGTAACTCTGAATAAACAAAATGTTATATACTAAAAACTTGAAGGAATGATAAAGATATAACATGAACTGTCACATTCTTCTTCTTCTTCTCTTCTTCTTTTGCCCTCTGCAGGTGTAGGCAAATCGCCTGTCTGAGACTACACGAATTGGTAAGTCTACAGATGTCTCCTGATCCCTGGTTGACAACGTAGTATTTTCAAGGGTAACCGGTCTTCTGTCATTTTCAAAACATGTTGTTTCCATATTTTACACTGATATTTGTATATGTCCCTTACAAGTTCTTCCAACATCCAATCATTTCTTTGATCTTCACTACGTATTTTGCCTCTTAATGTCAACTCCATTAAAGGATCGTAGGAATCTCGTTTAAGAACTATTTATTCTTGTTTTAACATGCTGACGCAGGGTCCACCCCTCACTTCCATTCAAAAGAGCTTGCTTTGAGGTTACATTGCGAAATCTGTTTTTGATTTTTTTTCTCATTTGTTTGCCAGCATTTCAAAATACAATTTAGTTTATTAAACTTTATTATATTCCTGTCAACATCTTTTTTGGTAATTAAACTGAGATATGGCATCCTAAATATATAAAATCAGTTACATATTCAATTATTTTATTATTTATAACCAATTTTACACTTAAAATATGCTTACCAATTAATTACATGTTTTCAGAGATTTTGATATTATACTTTATTAAAACGCCTTGAAGTTTATAAACAGAGTATTGTAAATCATCTTCACTCTTCGCTATCAGTATGGGATCTTCTGCAAATAATAGTTATTGTACAATTTTGTTCTTTCAATTTGTATTCCTGAGAGGTCTAATAATTTTCATTCCTGAATTATGTTATCTAAATAAATAACAAATTATAACGACGAGAGACCATGTCCTTGTCGGAAGTTTTTGATTTGCTTCAAAATCCCTGATCGAGTTGAATTTTCATCGGCGTACTTTCATGCAAACTCTTTATGGCATTAAGAAGTTATGTGGAACTTGGTATTTTCCGTAACAAATTTCTTTGGATTCGATCATATGCTTTCTCAAAATCTAAAAACAGCAAATAAAGTGTGCAGTTAAATTCCTTCCTGGTTTTTATTAACTGGTTTAAACAAATATTGCATCTATAGATGAACGACCATTCCGAAAAAAAAACACGACTAAGTGAAATGATTTCTTAAAACATTTTTAAATAATTTAAATCTTCTCAATCATTCTGATTATCAAAACCGACACAAAGAAAAATTACTATACGTAGTCTGTTTCAATATAAAAAAAATCTCCTCGTGGATTAACCTAAATTTTTGTTCCGTAATGTTTCAGAAGATTTCTTAGAACCTTGTTAGCTTTATCCTCCTAGAGTTGTCGAAAATATTTTAGTTTCAATTTAGACCTAAATATTATCTCCATTATAGAATAATTTGTTTTAACTTTGTTGTATACGAATCTATAACCACCTACACTAGTTTGCTTTATCCTTAAAACTTGATTTCATGCACTCTCTATACTTTATCTCCACTTTGAACTGTCCTTCCTTCCCTATCATTATGAAATTCTAGGAATGCTCTTATTATTTTATATTTTTTGACTTTATTGAGTTCAAAAGTCTTTGTCAGCTCTATAACGTTTTTTACGAAAGTATATTTTCTTTCTATTTCCTCTACGCCCAAAATATATATTATACTTCTAATACACTGCTCAAACAATTAGAGGAGCACTATGAAATGTGCAAATATTTTTTCATTGTATAAAGGTACAAACATGAAATTAATAAAGTACATTATTTGTGGTTATTTATTTATTTATTTATTTATTTATTTATTTATTTATTTATTTATTTATTTATTGCTCATGTGAGTAAAAACAAATGAATAACGCTGATAATTAACTTTTCAATTAATTCCGCTATGTAAGCAATTGAATCTTGTGCTTATTTTTCAAAGTTAAACACTCGTTATATAGAGTTAGTATCGTGTATGGCCTCCACGACATTCCATGACACTTTGGCACCTTCGTGGCATGCTCCCTATAAGATTCTGGATTTCCTCTTGCGGGATATTCTCCCATTCCTCCTTCAGAGCATCTCCAAGTTGCTGCAGAGTTTGTGGAGCTTAATGTCGGTTCCTGGCCTTCCTGTCTAGAAGATCCCACAAGTGTTCAATAGGGTTGAGGTCTGGGCTGACCGCTGGCCACTCCATTACCTCAATTTCATTCCTCCTCAGGAAATCCCTGGTGACAGCCGCAGAATGTGCCCTGGCATTATCCTGCATAAACAGAAATCCAGGGCCTACTCCAATGGCAGCAGGTACTACATTCTCTTCCAGAACGTGCTCGATATACCGGACAGCATTCAGTCGCTGGGGAACAAGTACAAGGTCCGTACGATTGTTGTACATAACTCCGGCCCTCACCATTATGGAACCTCCTCCGAATCTATCAATTTCCTGTACAGCCTCTGCAGAAAATCTTTCTCCACACCCTCAATCGACCATCACAACGTGTAAGACGATACCTGGATTCGTCCGAGAAGAGCACAGACTCCCACTGGTTCAGGTTCCAATCACCATGGTTTTCAGCATACGTACGTCTTGCTGCCTTATGCCCATTGTTAAGCGTGGTTTTTTAACGGGCCTTTTTGGACGAATATTCTCTTTCCTTAATCTTTTCCTTATGGTTTGGTCTGAAACCCGGATTCCGTAAGCCATATGAAGGTCATTCTGCAGGTCTTTCGCAGTTTTTGTACGCTGTTGAAGAGCAGAAAGAACAACGTATCTGCCATCCTGGGGGCTTGTTTTAAATTTACGGCCCTGGCCACGTCTTCTACAATACTGACCTGTCTCTCTGTGCCTGTTGCGTAACCTGGACACCACGGAAGGAGAAACTCCAAGCTCTCTAGCCACTTGTCGCAGAGATTGACCTTGTCGTAAAAGATGTAGAGCATGATACACTTCAAACTCATTTAAATGCCTCATTTTGTCAGAGACTTCAATAAACAAGGCAATAATCAACATTCGTCACTATAGCACCATCAGGAAGCTTACCAATTAGAAGTGGCCAATGCCTTCCAAAATAAAAAATTGCTCTATATTTGTTATTTCAGGTAATTTCTCTGTATTTAGGCCATGGATCTTTAAAATTTGTATCCAATGATAAAATTAATAATTCAATTTACATGTTGTCCAACTTTCAGCATCACAGCTTTAAAAAACAATTACTTATTCAATTTATTACAAGTGTTCCTCTAATTGTTTTGAGCAGTGTAATTTAATGTAGGGCCTACTTTTAAAATGTTGTATTGAAAATACACGCATTCGAGGAGATTTTCTATGTCCTTGTGCGGTAAAAAAAAAGCATGTGCATGATCCAAAGTGTAGTTTTTTATTCATTGCCCCAGGTTATCATTTCGACATTTCTGGTGTTCTCTCCTAGTATTGGCGTAATTGTAGCCCACTTTTGAAGTTGGGGCGCCCAGAAGATGGAGTTAAGTTACCCCGATGACATGATATGATAAATGATAATGAAGCGCCAGAAGAGTTGTTAACCTAAACTTAACCTAAATTCCAGACCATGGGCAACCACATGAATATTCCCTTTAAGGAAAAATGTCTATGGTTTGATCGGGAATCGAACCTGGGATCTCATGAAAAGTAGAAACGCTGATCAGTAGCCCATGAGGCTGTTCGCGCCTTGTAAGGCCAGAGTGGTGTGGGACACATAAAAGGGTGATAGATTAAACTACAATGGAAAAGAAGTATTGCAAATAATTTTATATAACTTTAATTACATTATTACTGAATAAATATGCCTAACTCTCCATAAAATTAACTATTTAGGCCCATATGATTTATATGTATAGTCTAAATAAATACTTGGATTTCCTTCATAAATATAAGTAGGTCATAAATGTATAATTTAATTAATTGCTTTAGCAGTTTGAATTATTAATTCATACCGGTTTATTTAGAATTCTGTGCAAACAATTGGTAAACGACTCATGAAAATAATTACATGAAGTAATGTTCTTTGTAAAAGACGAGATAAAATAGAACAACTGAGAGATTCAGCACAACTAGATTATAGATACACCGTTAATTTGAAATGTTGATTACATAATTCAAGCACTGACAATATTGTTTATTAAAATTCCATAAGCAATACTATTTCTTACGTTTCACTAAATGTTTATGAATTGTTATTACATATCACTATTGTTATAGCTCTTGTTGTTTATTCATATCAGCACTAGTAATATTCCACGTTACGGTTTAAGACTCATTACCGGAATAGTATAATACGATGCGAGGTTGGGAAGTGGTTTTTACAGAAGCGAGAAAAATATTAAAAACAGAGAGATAGCGATAATTTTAATGTCCGAGATTCTCTAAAACACTTCACAAACATGCGTTGCGCATTTTTTTTTTTTTGCGCGATGGTGTTTTCAAAATAATAAATAATAGTAAAATAATAACATTTTTGTTAGAAATATTTGCGCTCATTATAAACAACTGACTAACGTTAACAGTGTGGGCAATCTTCATTAGTTGAAACTACAGGAGGCTCTGACACCAAAGAGTGACAAAATGGCGGCAAGTACGAATTTATTATTTTACATTGTTTCAAATTAAGTTCAGTTCATTTAAAATGCAGTGATTCGTTCCTTATAATGTATATTAACACTACCTTTTGGATATTTTTTTGTATATGCATTGTACGTACTATACATAGAGGACAGTGGTTTTACTTCCCACACGTGGTTTGTAATATGTAATATTACAGTATAGTTATTTTATTACAGTATAGTTATTTAGGTTGGCTACCCCGAAATGTAGGAAGCTGAACTTTCAATCATGGTCGCCACTGCTGTAAGTTCGACAAAACGCACTATCGCGCAAAAATATAGGCTAGTTATAAAATTGTTACTCTATAAACTAGTGCTCATTTGCAGGTAATTTTGATAAGTAAAGTGATACAAATTCTTTATTACTGGACTTTAAACATATTTGTACTCATCTACTGTTTTCATTATATTTTACTTTATTTCTAGAGATGGAACAATTCATTCGTAAACACGATATTAGCATATGGTTGATGCGACCATTGTACATGACGTCAGAGGGAAAGAGAACAATTTTCTGTATCATCTGGATAAAATAACATTGCTAAACTATGTTGTTTAATATCCAGAATAATCACTACACATTAGTTATATTTCACTCCAAATATTCCGAATAGTCAGCGCGTAACTTTTATGTTCCAAAGAACCATATTTTGTTTGTAAATCTGAAACCTGCTCTTGTTTACATCTGACCGCTGTTCAGAGTGACCTCTACTGTATGGTTGAAGCTTAGTGATCCTCGCTTCATTGGAAGGAGAGATTTGATCTTTATGTATTACATACTAGCCTATTGTCTGGTGTTGCTCGGGTATTTATTTATCCCAAACTTATTGGAGCAATCAGCTTAGAGTCCCCTAAAAGTATGGATTCCGCACAATTATCGGTCAATTTGGACTTTTTATTTTTCACCCCTTATAATCCCTTTATGCAGATAAGGTCTGAAACATGGATTTTACGGCATAGGGAGTGTCACTATCCAATTCAATAAACCCGAAAATCATGGATTCGACATTAATATCGGTCACATGTCATTCCGTTTGAGCCCACTAACGATTCTATGAATCAATCCTCGGCTTAAACTTGCCGACTGTGAACAATGAGCGTAGCTACCCCTAAAACTATGGATTAGGCACTAATAATGATAATTTGAGACATTATTTTTCAACCCTACTCACACCCCTCTATGGGTACTATAAATCAATTTTGGGCTTACATGGCATCTGCACTGCCACATTCTAGATACATACCACAATCCATATTCTAGATACCGACTGTCAACAAATATTATTTAAAATTCATCGGAGAACATATTGTTTAAACAACTCACCTCATAGGATTCATGCTTCCATGATATCCAGATTTCAAACATAGTCATGTTCATCTTCAGCCATAACTCCGTCGGAGTGGCTGAAGATGAACACGACTATGTTTGAAATCTGGATATCATGGAAGCATGAATCCTATGAGGTGAGTTGTTTAAACAATATGTTCTCCGATGAATTTTAAAGATTATACCTAATAATGTTTAATTCCCAACATTAATTTAATATAAATATTATTTATTTCCCCTAAGAACCTTTGCGGCGATGCGTGAATTGCCTGCATTTATGCTCCTCCCAAGTCTCGAGTTTTCTTCTTTTCACCAACTTTCTCGCCTACTCATCTTTCTTCTTTTCTGCGGGTAATTTCACAAACTTTTACGACCTTCTTGTCTACTCACCTTTATCTCTGGTGGTTGCACTCCTAGTTTTTTGGTGCAGTGGTATGGGATAGTCGCATGTCCCTCAACTGATTTTTCTTCATCTGCCCCGGCTGGCGGAGCCCATTGAGTGGTTTAGAGAGCATTTTTTTCTTCAGTTATTCGCTTTAGGACGACCACCCGCTGATTTATTTATAGTTGCTGTTGAATTCCCTGTCGGTTTTCTGTCTCCCTTCAATCCCATTTTCAGGATTGTCCATGCTTTGCAGCTCCTTTCTGGTCCAGATTCTTCTATTAATAATTTATTTATTAATTAAAGTTCAGAATTGCATGACAGTTTTCCCTCCTCACGTCGAACACGTTTCGTTTAAGAAACATTAATGCCGGTTCCCTTAAAGATATTTGTTATAACTGAGGATTAAAATATAAAATTATGGAATATTCACCTGAAAGGTCCGTCTCCTCAACTTAATTAGTTATTTAACTGTAGCGCTCGCTCTTCTGAAAGTGAAAATAAATCAGAAATAGACAGAATTACCCTAAGCGAAATGAGAGAGGCATTGAAAGAAATGAAAAATAGAAAAGCACCAGGTATAGATGGTATAAACAATGAACTGATAAAGTATACAGGTTTATTTGCAGAAATAAGATTATTAAACTTAATAAACGAATGTTGGAGACATGTAAAATACCTGAAAATTGGAAGATAGATGAAGTCATATCCCTCTTCAAAAAAGGAAATAGATTAGATAGTAAAAATTATAGAGGCATCAGCTTATTGAACTCCACTTATAAATTATATGCAAAAATAATAAATAATAGATTGAAGAAGATATCTGACACACTCTTAGAAGAAGAACAAGCAGGGTTCAGAAAAGGAAGATCCTCTAGTGATAATGTGTTTATTATAAAGAGACTAATTGAAAAGAGAAGAGAATTTAACCTGCCAACATATTTGTTGTTCATTGATTTTGAAAAGGCCTTTGACAGAGTAAATAGATCTATACTATGGGAAATAATGAAGGAACGAGGATATCCACACCATCTAATAAAATCAGTCCAAGGCTTATATGAAGAAACTAAAGTTGTGATAAAAACTGATGGAAAAAGGTCAGAAGAAATTTTAATAAACCAAGGAGTTAGACAAGGGTGTAGTCTATCGCCCACTCTTTTTAATATATATATATATATATATATCGACGACATTATGAAACAATGGAAAATTATAATGGACAATGGCCTTAGATTGAACAATAACTCAAGTATTAATAACTTACTTTTCGCCGATGATTTAGTCTTACTACACCATGATGAAGATCTGTTACAATTGGCTGCTTTCAAACTAAATGCAATATGTAGCGATTATAATTTTAAAATCTCAATAAGTAAAACAAAAGTATTTTGTGGAAGAAATACTCTGCGTGCAAAAATAGTAATTAGAGACGAAATTATTGAACAAGTTATCCCACTTTAAATATTTAGGATGTGACATCAGCTATGGGTATGATAAAGATATTGAACACAAAAGACATCAGTTTCAAGCTATTTGTAGTACAATAAATAGAACATTGAATAATAAAGCCCACAAACAAACAAAATTAAAATTTTATAAAACAATGGCTGTCCCTGTCCTTTTGTATGGGAGTGAATCTTGGATTACCACTACCAAACAAGAAAGTAAAATCCAAGCAGCCGAAATGAAATTTTTAAGAAGAGTAAAAGGCTGCACTAGAATGGACCACATAAGAAACGGGGATATCCGTGAAGAACTGCAGATCTACTCCATAAAATAAAAGATATTTAACAACAAGATACAGTGAAAATAACATGTAGAAAGAATGGAAGAAAGAAGATTACCAAATAAAATCTTCCATTATTTTCCAAGAGGGAGAAGAGATGTCGGACGTCCTCGTAAGAGATGGTCTTACATCTATTAGTGAAGACAGAACAGGCAACTCTTGCCTAAACCAGGAAGTGAAGAAGAAGAAGACTGTAGCGCTTTCGGGACTTGTCCCATCATCGGCAGTATCAAAACTGAATCCTGCCGATGATGGGACAAGTCCCGAAAGCGCTACAGTTAAATAACTAATTAAGTTGAGGAGACGGACCTTTCTGGTGAATATTCCATAATTTTACATTTTAATTTTGAATAATACCTCAACGGAACACATCATGAATCTTATAAAAGTTAACTAAGGATGCAAGGCTTGAGTTTGTAATGAGCTAATATATCTATAATCACCGACTCTGTGTGTCTTTTCGATGGGATTGTCCGCCAAATCCCTTTCGATTTGTACCACTATACTTTTAACTACAAGTTCAGTCTCCTTCTTGTTCTCTGTTACTTCTTCGAGGACCGTCATAAATAACTATGTTGTTTCAGCGACTCTGATTTTCCAGATCAGTCTAATTTAATTTCCAGTCATTGTAATAGTGTTTCATCCGATGTATCGCCGCATCAGTATTTTGAATTTTCTAAGATTACACTTTTCAAACCCTCCTTTCACTTCAATTGACAGTTATTCAATTTTTGTGAGGATTTAGTTGTCCGGTCGATTTGAGAGGAGAGAGAGAGAGAGAGAGAGAGAGAGAGAGAGAGAGAGAGAGAGAGAGAGAGAGAGAGAGAGAGAGAGAGATGTAGTCTGGTCGGTTTGAGAAAGAGACGATTATTATATGTGACAGAGCTGGTCGGCCGTGGAAGGACTGTGGAAGAAATGTGGGGTGGTGGTTTTTGAGCGACACTGTTGAAAGAGAGAAAATTGGGAATTATGATGTACCATGTGTCACAAAAACATTGACTCGCCCATATCGCACCACTTTACAATGGAGTAGCTAATTCAGAATCACTGAGAAAAATGTTTTTCGAACGACAATAGAGTGGTGTGAAGAACCGAGTCCATAAACCCTAAAAGATTGCTACACTTACCCCCACTGAAGAGCCAAGCTTCACGTCCGACGAGCTCTGTCACATACAACTAGCTTTATGATTAAGATTTATATTATTTGGATGAATTAATAACACTCAGCATATAGTCTGGTTAATTCTCACCTTTGCCTCCATCGCCATAATATAACTGAAGGCAGATTAAAAACAGTTGAATGTTGTGTTTAACTAAATAACCACGCGCTGGAATATGTTACGAGGGTGGGGATGAGAAAGTCCAAGCATTTCCAAGAATTTTGACAAAAGAAGACTATGAACCATAAATATTATTTGAATATTGTTGTACAAGGGTTAGAAGAGGATAGTTGAAACCATGGCAACTAAATCGTCACAAATTTTCACTTCATGCACAACGCTTTAGCCCCTACACTTCCTCCAACACTATAACAAAAACATGTCCGCACTCCTCGATGGCCTCAAATGAATTCTAACAAAAGTAAGATATATTCCATAAGTCAGCAAAATAGGACATAAATTCGATTTCCTTAGGAATTATTTTAATTTACGCAGTTCCTGCATGATGTAAATTTTCAATAGCTATTTGGACAAAGTGAACAAATAATGGATGTCCTTCACGCAGCAGCTGCGTAAACTATTTCCTCAGCAAGCCGAATTTTTAAAGTTTATTACAAAGTACTCAAACAGAAAAGTAAAAAAGATAAAGTGATCCCACTACAGGCCATAGGAGACTCTTGGAGTAGTAGGAGGTTTAGACTTTAACTATTTCTATACAATCGACACTTGATGTTAGACGGGTTGTCAGTCCTGCGTGACGACTGCCTTTACCCCTCAGAACAAGCGTCTGGTACTCATTTCCATTAGAGGCTGAGTCTACTCTAGGGCTATTGTGCCACCACAAGTTTTGGATAAGTTTAAAAAACCTGACCCACCGGGACTCTAACCCTCAACCTTCCAGTTTAGCGTATTGCCTTATTATTATTATTATTATTATTATTATTATTATTATTTATTATTATTGTTTATTATTATCATTATTTATTATCATTATTATCATTATCATTATCATTATCATTATCATTATCATTATCATCATCATCATCATCATCATCATCATCATCATCATCATCATCATCATCATCATCATCATCATCATCATCATCATTATTATTATTATTATTATTATTATTATTATTATTATTATTATTGAATCTCCAAATATTTTGAAACCCTATTTTGCCACCAAGGCATGTTAGGGTTGTAGCTTACTCTATAACAGTATTATACTATACATTGTTAAATAGAAATTGCCTTAACCAGCTATGCTACGGCGTGCCCCTCCCCCTCTAACAGGAAAGTACATATTGTGTTCAGAAATTGAGATGAGGAAGTTACTCCTATATCTAGTACCAGGAACCCATAATCCAATATTTGTATTCCAGGTAAACTTCTACTAACTTTGCTAGTTTACGCTCTGACCAATCAATCAACCTGACTCAGATTTGAACCAGCAAACCTTGGACCGGAAGCTAACTTGATAACCACCAGCCCATTGGGACCGACATAAGTCACTTGGCCTACATGTTTCGATAGGTCTATGCCTAATTATAGGCACAAATTCCGTAACTGTACTTACGTTCAAAACGAATAATCCCGCGAGAAATTTTACTATTGCTTTAAAATAGTTAATTGACTTTTCACTTATACAAACATGAAGATGTTTCAAACGTTCTGAATCAACTCATAATATCGTTAGGTTTTCAAATATTTCGTACCAATAATTCTAACATTCCATAAAATCTTTGTAGAATGAAGAAGACCTACAACTCAATAGTATTAATAAGCTGTTGGTAGTTAATGCTGATGATGTAGTACTATTGGGTGATAGCGAGGAAATACTAAGGGCCAACACGCACAATTTATTGAGAAACATTAAGAAATTGGGACTGGAAGTAAACATCAATAAAACTAAGTATATGTTCACACATATGCCTAGAAATGCATTAGGCCTATATAATGGAAATGGACAACTGATGACAAATGAGGGAAATATTGAAGAAGTGGCTGAATTTAAATATCTAGGAACAATAATTACAAATAGGAATGAGATGCACGAAGAAACTAAACATAGGCTCAATTCTGGAAATGCATTATAGGGACTCTTGTCGTCTCAACTTTCAAAAAACGTTAAATTGAAAATATATAAAACGGTCATTCTCCCTGTTACATTATATGGATGCGAAACATGGACTCTTACTTTAAGGGAGGAAAGGAGATTACAAGTATTTGAGAATAAAGTTCCTTGGAAAATGTTTGGACCAAAAAGAATTGAACAGGTAGGTGAATGGAGAAAACTGCATAATAGTGAGCTACATTGTATGTATAGGAAGCCACATATAATAAGAACAGTTAAGTCTCGTAGACCGCGATGGGCAGGACATGTGGCACGAATCGGGAATGAATGAAGTGCATGGAAGCTCCTTGTAGGAAAACCAGATGGAAAATTCCCAGTTGGTAGACCAAGAATAATGTGGGAGAGTAACATTATCAATGATTTGAGGGAAGTAGATTATACAGGGGATGATTGGAAAACATTAGCTCAGCATAGGGATGAATGGAGAGCTTATATCCGCGCGGCCATGAATCTACGGATTCGATAGAGCCAGTGAGTTAGTCAGTTAGTTAAATCTAACATTGGCCTAACGAATAATCGACAATACACCCTTGTTTAATCTTATTGTATATCGGATAATGTCATATGTATAGGCTTATCGTATTATTTTCATAAAAGAATACTTCATTTCTGTTCGAATCAAAGGATTATTTTCAAAGGAAGCAGGTGAAATGTCACTTCACTATATTTTTACCAGAAATAAGCTTTTTGTAGGAAAACGAGAGGGAAAATGCCTAGTTGGTAGACCAAGAATGAGATTGGAGAATAACATTAACTATGATTTGAGGGAAGTAGATTATACAGGGAATGATTGGAAAATATTAGCTCAGGATAGGGATGTATGGATAGCTTATGTCCGCGCGGCCATGAACCTGCAGGTTCGATAGTGCCAGTGAGTTAGTTAGTTAATATTTTAAAACTTTATTTTTTATCACGAATATTTCTGTATTATTGTAAGAGGTGGAATTCACCGTTGTGATACAGAGCGCCCGCGCCGCGTGGTGCCAATCTGGCCTATGACTTGCGCTCAAGTGAAGGATTCTTGACTTTCCAGCTGCTCGACCTCCGCTACGGAGGTTAGCTCGCTGGTCGCCATGGCAACCATGACGTCACCCGCTGAGGTCTAGCGTTACAAAATCCTGCAGGTGAAATACCAACAGGGAATTGCCCATCTGCTTCAAGGCTTCGTGTACGAAATTCTTTCGTTAAGCGCTATTTGGCTATTGTTTTTGTGGTTTAAATATGAATCCTGTTTATGATGTAGGGTGTGTTTTATTGGAAACACCTTTTTCACGTTGGAAAGATGAAGATAAAAAGGAAGTTTTAAAATTGTGGACGTCCTACTGAATCCTTAAGTGGTAAAAAATAAATCAAACATTGAGTTAAGCGCTATAATCTTAGTTTCAAACGGTCATGGTTTAAGGAATTTTCATGATTATGCTCCTCTCCCTCTACAATATCTGCAGGAAGAATCTTTTCTTGTCTGAAGCGTATAAAAACATACCTGTGGAATGTAATTTCAGAAGAGAGACTTTATTTTTTGGGGAATATTAAAGTTCAGAAATAATTTCTACTGCAGTTAACGAAGACACACCCATTCTACGAAGGTATCAACAAGAATTTTGCAGCCTTAAAGGACCGAAGAATCGATTTGATATACAATAAATAGCTGAGTTTAACAGTAACTAAGATAAACATGTATACAAATAATTTTTCTCACTAGCTCTTCACCAAAGTCACGAGCAACCTCTGGTTCGAATACCATACGAATTGTTAATAAGAAATGCTATAGTGATTTCATTTTCGCCAGAAGTTTCAAGGACACATAAGTGGTCCCATATTCTCCGCTAGCAACTCCCACTCCTTGTAAGATAACACTCACGTGTGACAGTCACACGATAAGGCAGTCCTGTTGCACAGTTGCTTTGATATACGAGTACGAGGGTGAGTGTTTGTGTTATACGTTTACCTCACCATGAAATATCTGTGGCGAAAATGAAATCACTATAGTTTTTATATTACTACGTATAGTTCGATATTCTAGCCATAATTTGGCTCTACCGTCATGTGTACCTCGGTTCTTTATTGGCGGTAAACTGGCTCACGGCGAAAATATGTTAGCACAAAAGTTTGCATGACTTTTTTGTAATGCATTTTACCTCATAGCCCTTTTTTAATACCGTACTCTAAAAATAATTATCAAGACAATAGTTTTAAAGAAATTTATCGGCTAAACTTTAGAACGTCTGACGCAACACTTCTAATTCCTTCATAACCTCCTGTCAAATGTTACTCTAACAGCTTCATTTTTCTAATTATTTCCCACCATATACAATCATTTTTACATTTTTTTCCAACGATTATTTCAATATGTTTTTCTATGATATTTAACTACTTACGTCCACCGCTGTAGTCTCGAGGTAGCATGCTGCCTTGTCACGCAGCGGGCCCGTGTTCGATCCCCGGTCAGGGCAGTTTTTCTGGATGAGGTTTTTATCAGGGTTTTTCCTCACCTGTAAGACAAATGTCAGGAAAACGTTAAGGCCCAGACGGTCCCTGAAATCATATGGCCATCATCATCATCATCCTTATCATTATCATCATCATCCTTCGCCGGTGTGGAAAGCAACAGGAAGCTACCACACTTACAATTTCCTAGTAAAGCTGCAAGTATAGCATGAAAATGCTCTGATTGCAGTGAAGGACCTGCCTTCGGGCAGAATTACTATGGATGGACGTAGCATAAATATGTGGCAGCTATATTAATTTTTACGAATATTCTATGCAACAACAAAGACGTGTTCCAAAGCAGCCAACATAGGGTATGTACAAGTATACTTCACAATTTCATAACTTACTATTTATTTTTGGGTGCTGCATTCGTTCACATGTGAATGCTGAAATTGCGTTAGGTTAGTTTTTAGGTTGGTCTTTCACAGGTTAGAGTACTTAAATTGCTTTAGGTTAGCTTTTAGGTTAATTAAATATCGTGTATATGTTGGCTGCATCCCGTAATTCCATAGTGTGAATCGCCTTGCGGTTGTTGGCGCATGCGCATGGTGCATGCAATCATTCCAGTGAACTTGGAATTTGTTTCGTGTCACATGTTGTAAAGTATTTCCAATTTATCTGTTCAGACATCTTTAGATGTTTTTCGTTAAATAATTTATAATTATGCATCATAACAAATAATTTCTCTCGCAGTAAAAGGTAAAGTGATCCCACTACAGGCCTCAGGAGGCCTTTGGGGTAGTAGGAGGTTAAGGCTCCCACTTTTTCTAGACAATCGGCACTTGATGTCAGCCGGGTTGTCAGCCCTGCGTGACGGCCGCCTTTACCCCAGAACAAGCGTCTGGTACTCATTTCCGTTAGAGGCTGAGTCGACCCCAGGGCCATAGTGCCGCCAGAGGATTTGGGTCAGTTTAAAAATCCTGACCTCCAACGGGACTTGAACCCTCGACCCTCCGGCTTGTAGCTCAGTGCCTTAACCACTACGCTACGGCGTGCCCCTTTCTCTCGCAGTATCTTATTCTAATAAATTTTATTTTAAACATAATTTCATCAAGACATGCAAAACTCCTTCATTTTATTTTATTATTCCTTGTGTTTGTGTCATTTAATTTATTTTTCTTTTATCCTTTGTTGATTTTAATTGTAGGCGTATGCATACTAATGTGTATAGTATGTCGTCTTTTAATTGTTACTGGTTGAACGACGAGAGAATTTATTCTTATTCTTCTTCTTCTTCTTCTTCTTCTTCTTCTTCTTCTACTACTACTACTTCATGAAATTAGACCTTTTGACCTGTGTTCACATCAAGTGGGATTTAATGAATCTTTCCATCTACGAGTAAATGGGCGTCCAACACTGAAATGTCCTATTGGTTTGTACTTTAACAACAGCTGAGGGATTATATCTGTAAGCTTATTTTAACATGTTCATACGAGTTGTTTCTCATATTGCCAATTCTATTTGTTAAATTAAAAATAACTAAGTCATTCCTAATATATCCATTCCTTTTTCTGTCCAAGAATTATATGAAATATATATAACCATTATAATTCAGTGGAAAAGAAGGCTGATGGCCTTAACTCTGCCAGTATAATTACAGCTTTGTTATTATTATTATTATTATTATTATTATTATTATTATTATTATTATTATTAGTAGTAGTAGTAGTAGTAGTAGTAGTAGTAGTATAGTAGTAGTAGTAGTAGTAGTAGTAGTAGTAGTAGTATTATTACGGAACAGGCAACTCTTGCCTAAACCAGGAAGTGAAGAAGAAGTATTATTATTATTATTATTATTATTATTATTACTATTATTATTACTATTATTATTATTATTATTACTATTATTATTATTATTATTATTATTATTATTATTATTATTATTATTATTATTATTATTATTATTATTATTATTATTATTGTCCCGCGCCGTAGCCGAGCGGTTAAGGTAGGAAGCCTTGGCGCAGAGCTACGGGACTTGCGCTGATTCGAGTCTCCATGGGGGAAGAAATTTTCTCATGGTATTTCGGCCAGTATGGGACCGGTGCCCACCCAGCATCGTGAGGCAATTGGGTAGCTACAATAAGTAGCGGCTCCAGGTTGAGGAACCAGCTATAACGGTTGGGGGACTCGACATGCTAACCACATGTCAACCCCTACACTGGCTGTTGATTATCTACCTCTGTGATTGACACATGTGGATGTGAAGGGCCAGCAGCCGGCTGGTAAAAGGGCAACCGCTGAAAAGTGGAAAGACCCTCAATCGGATTATTATTATTATTATTATTGTTATTATTGTGATAGAAGAAAAAACTATTGTACTTTGCAGTAGGAATAATACTGGCTGAGTGACTTTTTTTCAAAACACATTGTATTCTGATGAACATTAGATAAACTGCCGGACATTGGCATCTTTTAAAAGAAATCTAAATTTATATTTGCTCTAAACTCGACTTCATTATTATCCAGTGTAAGATATATATATATATATATATATATATATATTAATTGGTGTTTCCCGTATAATGTATCATATTTATATTATTATTATTATTATTATTATTATCGTATCATTATTGTTATTACCCTATAAAATGTTGTTTGTACATGACATTTACATTGCTACATTTATTGTATCTTTAACTGTTTATAATTAGTATAGTGTATATCTATATTTGTCGAATATTTATTTGTATTTGTGCTGGTTGAGTGGAAGAGAGGGCCTTATGGCCTTAACTCTGCCAGAATAAATAAAGTAATATTATTATTATTATTATTATTATTATTATTATTATTATTATTATTATTATTATTAAACATATAGCAATATCTCTTGTCTTAATGGGTGGTGGTGAAATTATTTTTAAAACATTATTTCGTTATGTTTCAGGTACGATGTTTTAACAAGGATTTCATTAGGTTTCGAGGGCACGCCGTAGCGTAGTTGGTTAAGGTAATGCGGTACAAGCCGGAAGGTCGATGGGATCAGGATTTTTAAACTGGCCTTAACTTTCTAGCAGCACCATGACCCTGGAGTTGACTCGGCCTCCAACAAAAGATAGTACCAGAAGCTAGTTCTGTGGGTAAAAAGGTGATCATCACGCAGGGTGACAACCAGTTTGACATCTCGCACCGATTTTCTAAGTACCTCCTACTACCCTAAGGGTCTCATGAAGCCAGTTGGTTCATTTCACCTTCAACATTACGTTCCATACAAAAAAAATCGTGATGTCAAGAAACTAAAAAAAATCATAAATAATCTGAAATATCGAGGTACAAAGCAAATATGTGCACTGAATATGTCTTTTGAGTTGGTTCCCATAGCAACATCACATGTTGGTAGATAGGTCAACACAAACTTCCTGTAATGTTTTTCTACGCTCGCTACTTTGGGAAAACCACTCTTGTATGTAATCATTATTAACACGGATTAAGCCGTGTGGCTTGTTTCGGTCCGATTCAAAAAGTTGAATCCATCTCTTTTTTGCGGTCTACCAACATTCCTGTCTCCTTTCGGTTCGTAATTAAATATAATTTTTGGTATGCGTTCATCTTCCGTTCTTTTTCTACATAGTTTTACTTAATGTAAAAGTTTTCAAGTATTTAACTAATTTCTAAAATCTTAGTTTCTTATTTTATCTAAAATTTGCAGCGGAATCCGTTCTGGTTTCATTCTAATAAGCTTTATATTAATAATAATGAAAATAACATTAGCTTCACTTCTCAGAATTCTCATTTCAGCTGCTTCTATGAGCTTCTCTTCTCCTTTAGTTAAAACCCACAACTCACTACCATACAACAGTAAGGGAACTGCCATTGTTTTATAAAAATTTAGTTTTGTTTCTTTTCTTGTATTTTTCAATATTCTCTTAATTATGCCACATATATAAATAAATTATTCTTGTATATTACTCAACTGTCCCGCGCCGTAGCCGAGCGGTTAAGGTAGGAAGCCTTGGCGCAGAGCTACGGGACTTGCGCTGGTTCGAGTCTCCATGGGGGAAGAAATTTTCTCATGGTATTTCGGCCAGTATGGAACCGGTGCCCACCCAGCATCGTGAGGCAATTGGGTGGCTACAATAAGTAGCGGCTCCAGGTTGAGGAACCAGCTATAACGGCTGGGGGACTCGACATGCTAACCACATGTCACCCCTACACTGGCTGTTGATCATCTACCTCTGTGATTAACACATGTGGATGTGAAGGGCCAGCAGCCGGCTGGTAAAAGGGCAACCGCTGAAAAGTGGAAAGACCCTCAATCGGAATATTACTCAACTTATTGATGACATGACTGAATAACAAAAAGGCTACTCTAGAGAACTTTACAGGAATAAAACATATTTGTATCATAAATTATAATGGATATGAAAATTATTCATGTTTACTTTATTGCATATAAATAATAAATAAATAAAGCCTGATATGTCCCTTTAGGGCAAAGGCCTCCCTGTACAGGGGTTAAGCTCTATTTGAGAGTGTAACCCGGTGAGCTACTCCGTGGTGAGAAGTTGACTTGGATGTAAGCACTTGGTTTGTATACACTGTCTGTTCTGTGATTAGTTAATACACAGTTTGCTCTCCATCGTTCTCCAGCTTTTCCTGCATCTGGCGACTCTGGACCATTGCGCCCCTGCTCGTTCTTTGAAGATGTCAGCCCATCGTCGTCTTGGTCTTCCGCGCTGTCTCTTGCCTGTGTACGGGTCCCACATGGTTGTTTTTATTGTCCACCTGTCGTCATGTATTCTTGCGACGTGGCCTCCCCACTTCCATTTTTTCCTGATGGCTTGTTGTGCGGGGTCAGTTGTTGAGGATATCGCTTGAAGTGTTGTATTCGAGATTCTGTCCTAAGATTTTCCTCTCCATTTTCCTTTGGCATACTTGGAGTGTGTACTTCAGTTTGCATACCAATAATAAAATAATTTCAGAGTTGAATGTATAGAAGCATCAAAATTCGACTTTTTACGGTAAGACACTGATTCATACGAGAGATATTACAGCGCAAGCTGCATTCCGTACATTCTGGGGCTCAACTATAAACAAGCTTCTGGATGCAATTAAAATGTTCAGTCACCGAATATTCTTTGAATTTAAGCATCAGTAACTATGAATAAAATAAAATGAATTGCCTCATATAAATTTCTAGGAACAATAAAAATTATTTAAATTTGTAATTATTCCCATACATTTCCATGTGGCCATGAGGACAAAGGCTACCTGTTACAAAAATATTATAATATATATCATTAAACAGTTTTACTATGCAATATGGATCTTCTTGTGTCAAAACAATTTTAATTTTAATTATTTCTTTCACTCTTTTCTATCCTTCCAATCAGCACTTCTAGTCCTGTAATGCTGAATATCGATTTTTGTTTTATCGATTCATACGAGGTACAGAAATCTTGTGTCTGCAGCTTCTGAAGGTGGTATGCGTGTAGGTTGTATTCTCTCAATACCCTCCAAATGGACTGGTGACTTACGTTCATAGCACGAGCCACAGCACATGCGCTGGTTGAAGGTTCGACAGTAACTCGCTCAACCACAGCGTCCTCAAAATCTGATGTCCTCACATCACGTCTCCCGATGCCAACGGCCCGAGGACAAAGATTCCCCATTTCTCCAAAGCGTCGATGAATTGCAGCAAATGCAATATGGCGTGGATGTCTCCTGTTGGGATACCGCTGCTCGTACATTCGACGAGCCTCTCTTCCATTTCCTCTCGTAATCATACTGCATGTAGATTAAATTCTCAAAACAAGAAGAAACCAAACCTACAGGTAATGTTAACGCAGAGTGAGGGCTGACGGCACAGATAAACAACAAACCGGTTGGTTCCAATGCGTGATGTTACGGAATGAAATTAAATTAAATTAGAAAGATTATTCTTTTAGAATCTCTTGGTCTAGAAGAATAACAGTAGGAATAAAACAATAGTAAAGAAAAACAAAAAAACAATGGTGCACGTTTAGAAATATTGAGTGATTACATATGTTAAAAATATAATCACATCAGTTGACTGGGTATGTTTTTTAGAATTTTTATCGTCAGGTTTTAAATTACTATTTGGAATTTTACAAGTTTGGTCTACGTAACTCCAGTGACCACCAGAGCTCAACTGATTGACAGACTAAATGCTGCATTTGACGACGTCAAAAAATAATCCTGCCATGCTCGACCGTGCTGGCCGTTCGTTACTGCGACGATATCAAACATGCAATGAGGCACAGGGTCGATTGTTTAAACACTTATTGTAAAAACATGTCTTTCGATCAAATGATACGTGCACAATTGTTTGTATTCAATTCCTATCCTTACAGGTGAACACCTTCATCTACACATAACTCATAAATTGTGTGTTTACGAATATATGTTCCTTCATAAAAAAAATACCCTCTCTGCATGGCCTATCATCTCTATCATCTTATCGGTGAGGTCCTGTTACACCCTGTATATATATTGATTCGAATCAAACATGGCGGTTACTAGAGTCAATTTTTAATTTCGGGTTTCGGGTAAACCTACACTTATAATTGTAATACTTTGCTAGCTTTTGGTGAATATCTGCGTCGGTTTATTTTAATAGAATATACTGAGTCTCGTTGTGGGACATAGAACATTGCGATTGTTAGAGCAATTTTCGTTTCATGTGAACTTCTACATCTATTGGTTCAATTTTGATGGTTAACGAACTCGACCTTATTTAAAATTAATTGCTATATGCTAAGTTTGGTTTCGATGAAACAAAGTTGCAGCCATTATATTGTTAACTGACACACACAAGCGCTCGCGCGCGCGCACACACACAGACACACACATACACACATACACAAACACAAATTTTCTGACTACAGTTCACGAGGTCCCGGGTTCGATTCCCTGTCAGACCATAGGATTTTTTCCTTAAAGGGAATTATGAATGTGGTTATCCATGGTCTGGAATTTAGATTAAATTTAGGTTAAGGACCCTCCTGATGCTTCATTATCATTTATCACCCATCTTATCATGGTGGTAACGTAGATCCAACCTAAGAAATGAATTACAACTCCGCCAATGCCAGGGGAGGAGACCAGAAATGTCATAAAAGACAATCTGGTGGCATTAAATATTGCGACGATATCATGCATGCAATGAGGCTCAGGGTCGACTATTTGAACACTTATTGTAAAAACATGTATTTTTCAGTAAAATTATATGTGTACAATTGTTTGTATTCAATTCTGACCCTTAGGGGTAAACACCTTCATCTGCACATAACTCATAAATGACGTGTGTGCGACTATATGTTCCTTCACAAAAAATTATCCTCTCTGCATGGCCCATCATCTCTATCATTTTGTCGTGAGCACTCGCAGAAGCCTTATTCACATTAACACGTTTTCAGTAATTGTACTGTGTTGTTTGCTAGTTAACGCAGTGCACACTCAAGTAACATAAAAGAGAGAGCTTGCCTTTGTGTGTTTCCGTCGTCGAGAGGTTAACGCACAACATCTGCGTTCGTAACTTCATGGGTTCGATTCCCGTTGTACTTTTCTTTTTTTACTGAATATTAGAATAGCATTTCGCCTGTAATATAGTTTCATATTTAATTGTATATTTGAGTTTTATGGCTTTAATTCACACACAAAACACATAAAAGAAAACCTTCTAATAATTAAATGAAGAAAGAAAATAATATCTTTTAAAATGAAAAATTTAACAAAATTAATATCGGGTGTATGAATCCTCAGCATATATTACCGCCCTCAATCTGCGGGGCATTGATGCAATCAAATTTCTACAGTCACGTGGACTTTCGGTTAGAGCATCCCAGACGTCCTGAATTTGTGCCCATAAGCCATATTTCGTCTTTCCTGCATCTGCAGGACAATCAGAGTTCATTATAAACAAACTTGTTAGAGGTTGTTGCTTTTGCACAGAACGTGTGCGCATCAGTCTATTAAAATCAATACATTGACATCACCTAAAACAAACCCTGAATGTGGTAACATAATTGTTACAATAACGACATTAACATTGATTTAGTTCAATTGTCAAAATAAAATGTATTTAATTCATGAAACATTTTAATAAAAATATCATGAAAAAACTACATAATTGAGGACGCGAACCTACGACCTTCATTAACAGAAACAGTGACTGCATGCTTTACCGCTGACCTAACAGGGCACGTAGGAGTATCTTCACTCAGTCCATGCCACATAACGCAGTAGCTCAGGGCCTGCACAATTATGACTAGTTTACTAGTGTGAACCCAGCGCTGTGTCGAGCAGGCTTAGAAGAAATATGCGTTCAAGAGATTACTCATTTTTTTGTCCAAGGATGTACATATATGTATAAGTTATATGTTGTTAAATTGGAGAAACTCATTTTCACTTGGCAACTTTTTGAAAGTGTCGGGCTGCAATAAAAAAGCATAACAGTAATCTATTATCAATTTGTATATTATTGTATAATTTGACATAAATTTAAATAATATCTACTGATTCATTTTTCATTTACTTTATTAAAAATATTAAATAAATTAAACTAATAAAACTCATAGGACACACACATATATATATAACACTATAACACTATAAATTCAACTTTGATGAAGAATTTGCTTAGTTTAGCAGTTTCTGTGTGACGAACTTTTTAAATTATAAATGCAAATATTTTTTTTTATCCCATAAACAACCATTTAAAATGTTAATTTCCCAATGAACTCTCGTCCACCGCTGTGGTCTCGAGGTAGCGTGCTGCCTTGTCACGCAGTGGGCCCGGGTTCGATTCCCGGTCCGGACAGACTCCTGGGTGAGGTTTTTTCGGGGTTTTTCCTCACCTTAAGACAAATGTCGGGGAGCTTAGGGCCCAACGGTTCCCGAAAATCATCTGGCCATCATCATCATCCTTATCATTATCATAATCATCACCTATAATTCCCTAGTAAAGCTGCAAAACATAGCATGAAAATGCTATGATTGCAGTGAAAGACCTGCCCTCGGGCAGAATTACTATGGATCGATGGAATGTACTCTCATCAACTTAGGGCAGGGCACAGCATAGTTGGTGAAGGCAATAGGCCTACGATGCAAGGTGGAAGGCCGAGAGTTCGAGTCCCGGTGTAGTCAAGATTTTTAAAAACTGATCCAAAACTTCTGGCGGGACATTGACCCTGGAGTCTACTCAGTCTCTAACGGAAATGAGTACCAGACGCCTGATCTGGGAGTAAAGGCGGCCATCAAGCAGTAATGATAAACCGGCTGGCATCCAGTTCTGATTGTCAAGGAAAGGTGGGAGTCTTAACCTCCAACTACCACAACGGCCTCGTAAGGCCTGTATTGTGATCACTAGAGCCGGATTTTACATAATTACATATTCTGTTGCTGTGTATGTAGTTATAAAAAAGCTAAAATGTCGACGAATTAAACTGAAAAGACGCTTATTTCAAAGTTTTAAATAACATATTTTTACATATTTCGAGCTATAATATATATTTCACACCATAGTACATAATTTTACATATTTTAATTTTTTTGCGGAATTATAAATTTCGTCAATCCCATTAATTTTCGTTACATAGCAAGAAAGGAAAAACAATTGTAATTTTTATGTTTGTGCTTCTCGTGCATTGTCGTCAATCCTATACATTTACGTTGCATTTATAACTAAATTATACGAGTTCGATGCGGACAACAATGACTTGTTTTAAACGTTTTCTCTTCCTTGTTCTCAAACGTTTCAGAATTTATAACAGTCAGTTTCATTTAATTTAACCATGGCACCGGTTACATCTTCGTTCTTTTCAAAGCTAAAAACGTGGATTTCTGTTGGCAGTGCTTTAATCACTGATGGTAAAACAGTCCTCTGCCAAACTTGTGATAAAGGTATTGGGTGTACGATGAAATCTCAAATTGAACAACATTTTTGAAGCAATCTGCATATTAAAAATAAACGAGTTTCTTCTAAAGAAACAGGTTTTACTATTACAGAGTTGTAGTGAATTTTACAAAGAACTGGTATTGTAGACGTTGGTTGCAGGGAAAACCCCTTGGAACAAAACTCGAGGTACCTGAAATTTAACATTTCTTACAAAAATACTGAAACCCGCAACATTCCCGACAAGTCTCAATCTCAGGAAGAATTACTTGGATTTCTTGTTATGTTGACATATTAGAAAAAATCAGGATTGGCATAGGCCAACTCACCTATATGGATTTCTGCTGATGAGAAGACGGATGCTGCAGGCCGTTTCATCGCTAATCTAATTGTGGGCAAGATGGACTCTGAAGCTGCATCATAATCCAACTTAAATTATTGTAAATTTTTGGATGGAACAAATCGGTCAAACAATTACTAGATTCATTAATGATGGACTTAAGGGTTACTATGGCTAGATGGCGTACACGTAAAAGAAGATAGGGTCCTACTGATGTACACAGATGCAGCGCCATGCATGTTAAAAGCGGGGAAATCGCTTACTGTATTTTATCCAAACTTAGGCATGTTACATGTACGGCTCATGCATTGCAACGAGTGGCACAGACAGTTAGACATGAATTCTCAGAAGTAAATACACTGATATCAGCAACGAAGATGGTTTTCATAAAATGCCCTTATCGTGTACAACGCTACAAGGAGCAGCTACCTGATTTACCTCTGCCTCCAGAGTCAGTGATAACAAGGTGGGCAATATGGATCGAAGCTGTAATTTTCTACAGTAAGCACTTCGAAGTCGTGAAGTCAGGGATTGAGAACTTTTCTTCTGATCCTGCAGTATGTGTGAGTGAATCATTGTTAGCATTCAACAATTCTAAAGTGCTCAGTTCAGTTCCATAACATCGCAAGTCACTTCAGCTGGCTTCCCACCAGTATCAAGATACTAGAAACTTCAGGTATTCCTCTCCAAGAAGCTGTGGAAATAATGGAAGATTCAGTTCTAAAAGTCAGTGTTGTACCAGGCGAAGTGGGTGGTGTAGTTTCCACTAAACTGTACTCTGTGCTAAACAAGATCCCTGAATACCCAACTCTTGTTACTCTTTCTCGCTTTTTAATGGTGAAAATGCAGAACCCCTGAGAATATTATTCCTAGCACAATCCTTCTCTATAAATATGCACCGTTGACTTCTTGCGAAGTTTAGCGATCTTTTTCAATTTACAAATACATATTGTCGGACAGAAGACTGCGCATGACAACAGAACATTTGGAAAAGTATATTATAATTAACTGTGAACACAGATCCAATGTGACTTAAATGCTTGCATCGTTGACACTTGTACTTTAGTACTGTACTTTGTAGCGGAAGCGAATCCATTAAAAATTAATATAGAGACTACATGGACTTATTTTTATAGCAAAGAAATAACATTTTGGATTTTACATATAATTGCTTTATTACATATGTATTTACATATTTCACAATATTTGGTTACATATTTCTTAATTGATATTACATAAAATCTGGGCCCTAGTGATCACTTTACATTTTACTATCATCATCTTATTTTCCATTCTTAAAAAAAAACATTATTATTAAAAATCTTGTTCCTAATATTTTCTTTTGTCATATATAGGAACGGATTCTTATGTACTTTTTATAGAGAAACTAAGACAGAAATTCCGAACTAGAACACTGTAATCTGAATACAAAAAGATACATAGTTTTGTAATATTTCTACGTAAGTACACATTTCAAATAATTTGGATAAAGATACATAAATTTTTATTTTAGTGTTCTATTTTTTTTAATTAATCAAATAGGCTACTTTTACTTTTTTATATTAATCAAAGCTCAATGTATATGAATTTAATTTTTAAACGTATTGTTTCGCCTCGTGATATCTCGAACGGAAATCACTTATTTCGGATTATGGCTAGAGCAATTCACTGGACTTGAATATTCTTGTCAGCATATTGTCACTCGCTCATTTGTCTTGATTAAATCAGATCGTTTATATATTACCGGTACATTGAGTGAAGTTATTGGTGATATAAAGCCAAATATTCATTCTCATTTGCAGCAATATGTTGCTGGATTTAATGGAATTTTTACAAGTAATGAAAAAATGTGGGAAATCTGTAAATGCGGATCAGCGATCTCAAGTCTCACAGTATTTTGCAGGTATTAAACATAAAATAGTCACTTCACGTGCAACCTCTACTAGACAAGTTCTTTTAAATGATGCAACTTGCTATTCACATACCCCGTTACAAAAAGTTCCGAATATTATGTAGATCATTCCAAAGTTTTTTCTTTCATCAGATATTTCTCCATATACATTGAAAAGTCCGGATCTTAGAAAAATGTCTCATAAAATACACTAATGTCGAAACAATAGAAGAATCAAGAACCTAATTCAGGGGTCCTTGTGACTATAACTTGTTCACAAAGATCAAAGAACCTCTACGAAGCATTCGATTTCGATAAAGAGGTCATATCCAGAAAGCACTATGTCGATAAGAGATATCTAGAAATTGTGCTGCAGGTGGAGTGCGCCATCTTCCAAGTTTTAGTAACGTATAGTTGACTTGACAGGAGACAATAAATGAAGTTCGTAATGTCAAAATGTATAAAACGGTTATTCTTCCAATTATATTATATGGATGCCAAACATCGACTCTTATTTTAAGCGAAGAGAAAATATTACGAATATTTTAGAATAAAGTTCTTAGGATTTTTTTACCAAAGTAATACGAACGGATAGATGGATGGAGAAGACTATATACATGTTAACTACATGATATTTATAGGAAATCAATATAAGAACAATTAAATCTCGTAAATTGCGATGGCCAGGATATGCGGCACGAATGGGGAATGAAAAAGTGATATGGAAACTCCTTGTAGGAAAACCAGAGGCAAAACGTTCAACCACCCAAAAAGGCCAATAATGACGTGGGATAATAACATTGACCATGTTTGTATGGAAGTAAATTACACAGGAGATGATTGGAAAATATATCAACCAAGTAATATGTTGCTGGAACAAGAAATATAAATTTGTAATAAGAATATCAGAAAATACAAAATAGTAATTGCAAATTCAGAAGATAATCTGCAGAAAGGTCTGTATGAACTTAACAAAATTACAGAAGAATATGGATTGAAGATATCTACAGAGAAAACGAAAATTATGGCATTTCAAGGTGTAGATCCTGTCAGAAGTAAAATTGTACTTGACAATAAAATTTTGGATTAGGTGAATAATTTTACATATCTAGGATGGAATATCTCATATGACGAAGAAAAGGATGTAAATGCAAAAATATCTAAATTTTTAAGAATTTTAAGGTTAATAAATTCTATCTTCAAGCCACAGTTAGTCCAAAAACATTCAAGACTAAAAGTGTATAAAACACTGGCTCTTCCAACTCTTTTGTATGGTAGCGAAGTATGGACGTTGAAACAGAAGGATATACAGAGACTTAGATCTGCTGAAATGAGATACCTTCGGAGAACTGCAGGATACACACTAGATCAAAAAAAAATATTACACATCGAACCTTTAGAAAACAAAATTTCTGATTATAAGTCAAGATGGATGCAACATGTTCATCGAATGGAAGATCACAGGATACCCAAACAAATGTTAAGATATCAACCTGCAGGAAGAAGAAGACCAGGACGTCCACTCAAAAGACTTCTGGATGGTGTTTCTCTTGAGGCCAAAACAGGTCAACAAATGGCCTAAATTCGTGAATGTACGATGATGATGATGATCGGAAAATATTAGTTCAGAATAGGTATGTATGGAGAGCATATGTCCATAAGGCCATGAATCTCAGGGTTCGATAGTTCAGTGAGTTAGTACAAAATTTGTAGCAAAATACAAAAGAGGCAAAAATAAACCTTCCCATAATGTTTTATAAATAACGAATATAATTTTGAAAATGCAATAGGAAGTAACATTATGATAAATTTTACTTAATAAATAAATAAGTTTGGTCTGTTTCTTCTTACCTCATATAGTTGTTTCTTTTAGACATGTGTCTCAAAGCATGTTTCCTCCATCTTCAGACATGCTTAGAAACATATGTCTAAAATAAACAATTATATGAGGTAAGAAGAATACATACCAAACGTATTTATTAATTAATAAAAGTATATGTACAAATAAAAATTTTATTATGTTCGCCAATAAAATAAGATATTTTGCAATAAATACGAGCTCCTCTATTTGAGAAACTTCTTGGAGGTTCTTAAAAGATTATTATTTAGAAATCACGACTCCTTTCAAAATTATGGGTGTCGTATAAGTATCGTGGAAGGAAGAAATCGATCCGGATGTATTGGCATTTGTTGTGCCTACTTCTTGACAGCCACATGAATTATGAACATCGCTCCGATTCATCTATGCCACCATGTTCATCCCAGTTTGCCCATACATTATCATTTGTCCAGTTTTCAATAACCTTGTTCAAACTTGGTAGTCTGTTATCTTTAATATAGGCCTAGTGGCAGATATCCTTATTTATTTCCAAACACTAATTTAAGTAAAAGCTTCTTATCCGCGGGGGATATGTTCAGTAAATATGCCGCGAATATAGAAACCGTGATATGGAATGGTAATTTGTAAGGGTATATAAGGGATACGTTCCAAAGTTCCAAAATGAAATAAAAATTATCATAAGTAATGCTACGAGTGATTTCGAATTTATCTAGAGAATTTCGAAATCAAGACTGGCATTTGTTAGGACTATTTAATGAATAAAATTAAGCTGTATACTCACAAATCATTATTTAAATATAGTTATTTTAAAATATGTATATATTTTATGTAAACGGCGATGTTTGAAAAAAAAATTAGAAACGTTTGTTGTGTTTCATTTGTTCATCCACTGCAACTAGATCATATTATTTATTGCCAAATAAATATTGTAAGAAGACATGGACTCTAGTGGAGGAAAAATGTATATTATAACCATCAAACTGTATATTATAACCAACATTATAGGTTATGAATTAATTTCTGACGTCCTATGATGTAAATGTGTCAATTATATTTTTCTGGAACGTTAAAACCTGGGAAATAATACGTTTGAGAAAGTGCAAACAGTGGTTTCTTTTTATTGTGGTACAATCAATTGCTACAGCGTTTTTCTATTATATCTAGCAAGCGATATTTGCTTACATTCGTGCATATGTATATACAATTTGGGAGCCACTTACATTCTAGGATTCTTACATCTAATATGTAAATTGCTATATACAATGTATTTCTTAGATTCTAGAGAGTCAGTCACTGCAAAATAATGTTCTGACCTATTCAGAATGTTAAAAACTAGGAGCTAATATGATAAACTTCCGATTCCGATTGAGGGTCTTTCCACTTTTCAGCGGTTGCCCTTATACCAGCCGGCTGCTGGCCCTTCACATCCACATGTGTCAGTCACAGAGGTAGATGATCAACAGCCAGTTTAGGGGTGACATGTGGTTAGCATGTCGAGTCCCCCAGCCGTTATAGCAGGTTCCTCAACCTGGAGCCGCTACTTATTGTAGCTACCCAATTGCCTCACGATGCTGGGTGGGCACCGGTCCCATACTGGCCGAAATACCATGAGAAAATTTCTTCCCCCATGGAGACTCGAACCAGCGCAAGTCTCGTAACTCTGCGCCAAGGCTTCCTATGTTAACCGCTCGGCTACGGCGGTTGATAAATTCGAGGTGAAAACACGACTGTGAATGGTTGTAAAACCAAATTCATTGCAATATGATTGGTCACTGACTCCCATTTGGGGCATGAGTTAAATAGTCAAAATAAAATAATTTAATGAGATATTTTCAACAATTTTTATTAGTTATTATTGTCAGGCTTAGGCAAAGGCTTAAAAAACTTAGTCATTGTTTCCTGTTTTGCCACTTTTAAAAAGTATTTCAATTCAGATTGATATTCAGCGATAGAATTCCTTATTTTGTCTTCGAATTTCTTGATGAATCATATAAATGATACATTAACATTAAAACAGCGTGATATGGATGCAAACGACTCGCCGCGCCGACGGTAAACGGTCAGGTATTTATATTTTTTTTTTTTTTACTTTAAGAGACGAGACTACTTTTTTCCGCTTCGGAACTAATTTTTCTTTCCTTTTACTAGACATTGTAAATTGGGAACAATACAGAAGAGACACGTGTTATTCAATCAAAATTATTGCAACGAATGACAAGTTGCAACAAAAAAACACCGATCATCGCGATCGTGGAGGGGGTGGCATTTAACAACGGACATACCGGAAAAGAACAGCTAAATCCGAAAAAGAGCCGTTTCTGATTGGAATGCCGACTTGACTTCCCGCTCTTGCCCTCTTTAGGGCTGGCGGCTTCTGTGGTGGTGGCCGTCTTCCTGTTGGCAGCTCAGTGAATCAAGTGAAACAACTAGAACTTCAATGAAATTCACCCAGAAACTGAATGCGGGATTGGTGTGTCCAACCACTGGACCTCTGACACCGGACTGCTGCTAGTTATCGTGGGCAGAGGATATACAAAAAAATCAGAATACGAACAATAAGTTCGTAAATGACAAATCATAAATAACAACGACGATATATATAATTCACAACGGCTAAAGAGGGTTGGAAATCCCTAAGAATAGCCGGAAGTTGCTGTTCATGATTGAAAATTCCCATTGATCGAGGACAACTTCCACAAAAATGGATGTTTTCCTTGATGGATATAAGAGGGAGGTTCAAGAAGTGACACAATTTCCATTACATAGTAACTAACTAACGTCAAATATGGCTGCAGGGCGGCGGTTTTTAGCAAGGAACTTTAGGCTTATAAACAATACGGTTTGTTTTAGTTTGATATTTATTTGTCAATTTGGTTTGAATCACTCTTTGTAAAAGCCGCGTTGGCATATGCCTGCAGCAAAAAAAAAATGTCGTTGCGTTAATGAAGGAAACCTAATCCATCTAATATACCCACTGGATCCGGGAATAAAGAAAATTTTAGCCGCGAATACAGGAACTGTGTCGCAATTTTTTAACCCGCGAATAATGAACGCGCGAATAACGGAACCGTTAATAAGGAGCTTTTACTGTATCTATTTGGCTCCATTATCTACTATATAAAAATGCACGTTTGTTTGTTCGTGTTTTATGCGCTGCCATACCGTTCATCAGATTGTGATGGGACTTTTTGCAAAATGTCCAGGAGTTTTCCGGGATGGTTACTGGCTATAAGAGAGTTGTGATACTCTACTCCTACACCATTCAAAATCACCCTTTGTAAAAATCGCTTTTTTACGCTTAAATGGCTTACGATGCCTAAACCATAACAAGTACACAAAATTAATGTACACAGAATTGAATATCTCTAAAAGCTCTACAAAAAGTTTACGAGAGCAAGTGTTTATCTTTTACTCAAAATACCCGTTTTTGTCTTTAGCAAGAAGATCAGGATAAGATTCCCGGGCAAGCGTAGCAACGCACGGTGGATAATTCTTTTATGTATAACTTAACGAATTTTATCTTTCAACTCATGTATGCCAAGAAGATAAGTAGATTAGCGGGCAACGCCGGATAATCAGGACGGGGTATCTTAAAACAATTACGATATAAATTTATAATCTTTTAGCCTTCACTTATTCAAGTAAACATAAAAACACATTAATTTCCGCCTTTCAGCTCATATGCTACGCAGATCGAGAAGAGCAGATATCCGAGCAACGCGGGGTAATCAGCACGGGATATATAATAATAATTACGATGTAAATGTTTCCTTTTTACTTATTCAACTATACATAAAACACATTAATTTTCGCCTTTCAGCTCATTTATGCCAACCAGATCCGGATGAGCTGATTCCAGAGTAATGCCGGGTAATCAGCACGGGGTATTTAAAAATAATTACGATATAAATTTAGAATAATTTTTCCTTTTACTTATTCAACTAAAGATAAAAACACACTCATTTTCGTCTTTCAGCTCATTTATGCCAAAAAGATTGGAATACGTAGATTCCCAAGGAACACCCTTAATCAGCACGAGGTATACAATAGTTACAATATAAATTTTACTTCGGACTTATTCAACTAAACATAAAAACACATTCAATTTCTTCTTTTAGCTCATTATGCCAAGATGATCGGGATAAGTAGATTCCCGGGCAACGTCGCGTCGGGTAATCACCACGGCGTATCTATAAATAGTTACGATATAAAGTTTTCCTTTCCCTTACTTACTTACTTACTCACTGGCACTATCGAACCAGAAGGTTCATGGCCGCGCGGACATAAGCTCTCCATACATCCCTATCCTGAGCTAATGCTTTCCAATCATTCCCTGTATAATCTACTTCCCTCAAATCATAGTTAATGTTGTTCTCCCACCTCATTCTTGGTCTACCAACTGGGCGTTTTCCCTCTGGCTTTCCTACATGAAGCTTCCATGCAAGTCTTTCATTCCCCATACGCGCAACATGTCCTGCCCATCGCAGTCTACGAGACTTAACTGTTCTTATTATATCTGGCTTCCTATAAAGACCATGTAGTTCATTGTTATGTAGTCTTCTCCATTCACCTGTCTGTTCATCTCTCTTTGGTCCAAAAATTTTCCTAAGAACTTTATTCTCAAATACTCGTAATCTCCTTTCCTCCCTTAAAGTAAGAGTCCATGTTTCGCACCCATATAATATAACTGGTAGAATAATAGTTTTATATATTTTCAGCTTAACGTTTTTTGAAAGGAGTTGGGACATCAAAAGTCTCTGCAGTGCATAATAGCATGCATTTCCAGAATTGAGCCTATGTTTAATTTCTTTTTGCATCTCATTCCTATTTGTGACTATTGTTCCTAGGTATTTGAATTCAGCCACTTCCTCAAAATTTCCCTCATTTGTCATTAGCTGACCATTTCCATTATATACTGAATTTCTACGTGTGACTGGGGTAAAATTTTTCTTTCCCTTACTCAACTAAATATAAAAACATTAACTTTAACCTCTTAAGGAGTAACAGCTCACGGCTGGGTGTTAGCTAGTGTTTTATACGATGTGGTTTTTGTTTCACGTGTCGGATATTTTGATTTTAAATACTTTATTTATTGAAAAGTAGCATTTCTTATCATTTTGTATTCTTTTATTTATTTCTTCCAGGATATTATTAGTGGTTTATATAGTCCCTTCAAACAGAAGTCCATAAATTAATCAGTTATTGACGTAATGTCAATTTTACTGTTAGGGTTTTGCTCATAGTAAATGCCAATTATAATAAAACCATTACAGTATTATTCAATCTAGTATAATAAGGGAATAATCAGGGTCTCGAGGTAGCGGGCCCGGGTTCGATCCCCGGTCGGGACAGTTTTTCTGGGTGAGGTTTTTATCGGGGCTTTTCCTCACCTGTAAGACAAATGTCAGGAAAACTTTAAGGTCCAAACGGTCCCCGAAATCATATGGCCATCGCAATAATCATCATGCATATTCATCTTAAATTAGGCTTAGGATTAGGGACTCTCCTGGTGCAACACTATCATCATCATCACCCATCATATTATCGGGGCAACGTAACCCCGCCTTCCAGGCGCCCCAACCTCAAAAGTGGGTTACAAGTACGCCATGCCAGAAGAGAAACCAGTAATGTCGAAAGACAACCTGGGGCATTTGCAATATATATATATTATCCAAACCTTAAATTGGCGAAATGTTAATTTATCCTGACAGTTATTTAAATGTTCCGGACCGCAAAGAAAACAAGATCATGATAAACTCTCAGTTATTATTGTCCATTATTATGTAATTTGATGTAAATGTAATATCTACTCATTTGTTTTTTATTGTTATATATGTCCACCGCTGTGGTCTCGTTTAGCGTGCTGCCTTGTCACGCAGCGGGCCCGGGTTCGATCCCCGGTCGGGACAGTTTTTCTGGGTGAGGTTTTTATCGGGGTTTTTCCTCACCTGTAAGACAAATGTCAGGAAAACTTGAAGGCCCAAACGGTCCCCGAAATCATATGGCCATCGCAATCATCATCATTCATATTCATCTTAAGATTAGGGACTCTCCTGGCGCACCACTGTCATCATCATCACCCGTCATACCATCGGGGCAACGTAACCCCGCCTTCCAGGCGCCTCAACCTCAGAAGTGGGTTATAAGTACGCCATGCCAGGAGAGAACACCAGGAATGTCAAAAGACAATCCGGGGCATTTGAAAATATATATATATATATATATATATATATATACTCTCTACACATCCCTATCCAAGGCTAATGTTTTCCAATCATCCCCTGTACGGTCTACTTCCCTCAAATCATAGTTAATGATATTCTTCCATCTCATTCTTTGTCTACCAACAGAGCGTTTTCCTTCTGGTTTTCCTACAAGAAGCTTCCATGTACCTCTTTCATTTCCCATTCGTGCCATATGTCGTTCCCATCGCAGGCATCGAGACTTAACTGTTCTTCTCATATTATATCTTACTTCATATAAAGACCATGTAGTTCACTGTTATGAAGTCATCTCCATTCACCCCACTTAATAAAACATATTTCAGATATTAAATTTACCAACTGGAAATTGAGGCCAGGCTTGCTGAGAGCTAATGTTATGTAATTACTACATAGTATAAAATAACACCTTAAAATTTTCCAAATTACCAAACACAATAACTAATTCAGAAATACAAACTTAACAGATATGCTGCAATTAGCAATGTTCTCAATTCTAAAGAAAGTCTACCTCAGAGAAGAAGAGATGGGAAAGTGTTTAACATCGTCTGGCTTCACAGTTTACTTATTCATTACTCCCCTTGTTCTTGTTAACACTCAACTCTGAGCTGTAATACAATTATTATCATCTTAAGATTACAAACTCTTATTTCAAACCCTTGCCTCTTTTTCATGAATTATTTATTCAGTTCTGCCATTGTTCACTATTTGTTTAATTCCCAACCTTGTCATCAACCATTTGCTCTTAAATATAAAACTAAATCTAAAAATAATCACTGAAAAATTTCATATATCATGTTAGATAGGCGACAGCTTTTGACAAATCCACAAGGTCCCTAGTTCAAATACCAAAACCATCACTATTCTTATTTTTTCTGGGTCAAAGTAAATATCCTTATTTTTATGGATTTTATCCTCAATCTTTGTAGAACTTATATGCCCAAAGAGATTAAAAATAACAACAATTCTTTACAATTGCTTGCGGACAAAGTTCAGAAACTCTGAACTACGTATTAGATAGATACACAGTGATGGGTCTCCCTCGATCTGTAGTTAATGGTATGGCAAATCCACACCCTAAGATAACACAAAACATGATATACATACCCAGACCCAAATTGAGATATAAAATTAGACCCTAACTATCCGCCGCGTAAAGAACTTTTACTGCCGGTCTAGAAAGTGAAAGTAAATTGTGGGATTGATTTTTCTTTATCACGAATCATTATTTAAAGGTCTCTCTCCCTCTCTCTATCTCTATCTCCCCCCTCTCTCTCTCATCTCCCTCCCTCCCTCTCTCTCTCTCTCTCTCTCTCTCTCTCTCTCTCTCTCTCCCCTTCTCTATCTCTCTCTTTTTTTCGTGATTTAAAATAACAATCATTGATAATATGGGACCCGGAATTCCATGGTCATGAGAACGTCACTATTCTGAACGAATATCTTCCAGTAAAATCCTTGCATAATTCACCTTCCTCAAATCATAGCTAGTATTATTCTTCCACCTCATTCTTGGCCCATATAATGCATGCATTTCTTCTCGTTTTCCTACATGAAGTTTTTGTGCCCCTCTCTTAATCCTCATAGTACCACATGTACTTATAAAGGGAATCTATGAGACTTAACTATTTCTAATACATTTACTTTACCATAGCTAGCTTAAAATAACCTTTGTTTATAATTCATAAAAACTATGGCTTAATTTCCTATAGGTTGGAAGTTTACTACTGTAGTTTCATTAACTGAGTTGAAGGAGTAATGAGGAGATATTAGTTAAGTAAATACTTAGCATTCCTCAAGGAAACCAAGATTACACATTGTCAGACATGAAATATGCGGCTGACAATCTTGGTCTAACACCTTGTGTAATATGGCATAGCACAGCTATAATTAAATAATGTCAAGGGGAAATAGGGGGAGATGATAAATTGACAAAATAGTTTAAACAAAAAAATTGAGCCTCTTGTTAAAGTGATACACTCTTCATTTCATCAACAGCTATAATTATGATAAATAAAATTTTACTTTTGTGTTTGATGTATTTATAGAGCCTAGAGTAATATTAATTTCGAAAATAAACACCATTCTTGAGTTAAATTTTGGGGTGTTTATGTGGACTCAAAAAACTAATTAGGAACGTTTGTATTTTGTGTTATGTACATGAATTATCAGGTAGAAAAAATGTACGTTTTCACAAAACAAATTTAGAAGGTAATATCATGGCAATGAATGTGTATCATTTATGATTATTCAGATATTTATTAACACCGTATTATTATGTTTTTACAATGCTGCCATCTAACCATAGCAGTTAAAAATGAGATGAACATTAAAATCATTATGTAACAAGACGTTTGTCGCCGTGGGATAGTCAGTTGAGTCCCTACATTGCACTCTGGCGACCCGGGTTCGTTTCCCGGAGGGGTAGGGGATTTTAAATATCCACCTTGGGTCTGTGTGTGTGTGTGCGCGTGCGTGCGTGCGTGCGTGCGTGCGTGCGTGTGTGTATGTGTGTGTGTGTGTGTGTGTGTGTGTGTGTGTGTGTGTGTGTGTGTGTGTGTGTGTGTGTGTGGTGTGTGTGTGTGTGTGTGTGTGTGTGTGTGTGTGTGTCTTGTCCTTGTGTCTATATGTAAGAATAAAGGAAGTTAACAAAAAGGTAAAACAAGAAGGAAAAACAGTATAAACGAAAAAGAGAAAAAACAGCATGATATAATTAATTAGATAATCTTGAGTTGTTTACAAATATGAGATATTTTATACTTAAAATATCTCACATAACGATATAAGACACAAAGGAAATAAGTGATTATTTTATAATTTCCTTTGGATTCATATTACTTTAAATACACTGCCGATAAATAGGTCCACATACAGTATCAATACATACATTCCGACTCTCAATGGATCCTTCATAAATATCCAAAATCATACTCACCCATTTTCCAATCGCACAATCTCCAAGATAAAGTATATGACCTTAGTAGATGAAACGTAACTTACCAATTGAATCGTAATTTTCAAAGGCATCATTTAAAATAGCGAAATACTTATTGCGTTTATTGATATAGCGGCGACAGTTAGGTTAAAAAGAGTATTAATTACAACAGTTATTAACCCTTAAATTAATTACATCAATTAATTTAATATTTTTAATAAAACAAAGTAAAACGAAAGAGTAGAAATTACTTAAATGTATGTATAATTACACCACATACCTAATAATAACACTTAAGCATGACTTCGTTTTCAGTGCGGTCCGTCACATTTAAATAACTGACACGAGAAATTACTGTTTTGCAAATTTAAGGGAGAGAAAAAAACACGGAGAGTATAGAAAAGCAAGAACGGGAATAAAAGAAGATCAACTGGACAAAGCACTAGACATCACAAACAACCTTAAAAAGAACGCCTGTCAACCAACATCAAAAAGAAGAGCACAACCATGGTTCGACAGGACGTGCTGCACACAACGGAAGGCAACACTTAAAGCACTAAACAAAGCAAAGGAATCCAAAAGTCAAGAAGACCTGGAACGATACACCTGGAAAAGAAAACAGTACAATCAAAGACACGAAAAAAAAAAATTACACAGAAAAGAAAGCCCAACAGCTGGCCAAAGAAGCAAAAAAGGACCCTTTCCTGGTCTTAAGAAGGAAACTCAGAGGCGTGATGAAATAAATACCGATAGAAGATTGGGAAAACCATTTCATCAAAATACCGAATAAAGGAAAGAGAACAGAAGCTTACGAAGACAATACTACCAGGAACCCAAGAACCCCGAATCTGGAAATGAAAATCACAGAGGAAGAAATAAACAAATGCGCGAAAGAAGCAAAAACTAGAAAAGCCATAGGACCGGATCAAGTAGCATACGAACACCTAAAGGCCTCAGCTGACGTGCTAATAATAATATGGAAAGAACTGTTTAACAAATGCCTAGAGACGGGAACCGTACCAGAGCAATGGAGAAGGGCTACACTGAAAATGCTGTAAAAGGGTAAAGGAAACACGGAAGACATGGACTCCTACAGAGGCGTGGTACTGGAGAACACCCGGTTCAAAATCTTTATGAAGATACAAACAGATTGATGGACATCACAAAATTAAACATCCCCGAAAACCAATTCGGATTTAGGAAAGGAATATCCACTCTACAAGCAGCATCCGCATTATTATACGAGATAGAAGCAGCCCTCAACAGGCCGAAAGGGAAGTACTACGTGGTCTTCATAGATTATGAAAAAGCGTTCGATTACATAAACAGAAAAAAACTACTCACGATGAGGGACATGATTGGAAACGAGCACCCTATTGTTGGATTAATACACGACATAATGTAGCGAAACTGGTTACAAATAACAGATGCTATTGCGGCATCAGACGAGGTTAAGCAAACTAACGGGATACTCAAGGAGACCCCATCAGCCCGCTACTATTTAACATAATGACGGCTGACATTAGGGAGGCAACTGACGGGACCACGCTGGTAAAGTATGCGGACGACATGGCCATTGGGGCAGAAAACAAAGAAGAATTACAACAAGGCGTAAACGCAATACAACGATGGGCTATGCAAAATGAGTTCAGGATAAACAGCAACAAGACCGTACAAATGGTTATCCAGAAAGGGGGAAGAACAGCGGCAAGTGATCATCTAAAACTAGGAGAAGAACCGATAAGAATGGTGAACAAATTCAAATACTTAGGCATAACACTGCAGCCAACAACAAAATATTTCAGCGCACATGTGCAGGAGAGAGCAGTAGCAGCTGTAAGAGGTATGTGCAATATCAAAGACATTACAGCATTAAAATTAGACACAGCCATTAATTATTCGGTTCAGTGATCACCCCGGTCGCCACCTACTGGATAGTACTGATATGGGAGAAACTATCGGCCAGCGATTTGGAGAGGTTAGAAAAAGTTAAAGCAAGATACATCAAAAAGGCATTAGGTACAAGTAAATACACACCAAATAGAATGACCTATATGCTAGCCAGAGAAACCTACTTCCTAGAGGGCCTGAAACAAGTACTGCCAGCAACGGAGCCATATAAGAAAGTCGCCGAAAAAAAAACAGAAGGAAAAAGAGATCGACGAACAGTTCTTCACCTCAGACGCCATGGTGAACAGGGAGTGGACCGGAAGCAACCAACCACAAAGGCACGCAATCATAGGCCTAGCAACACCATAAAATGTGCAAAAATACGAAATTCCAGCAACCAAGTGACTCGTGTGAATGCAAGATATGTGAACAAAAATGCGAGCGATACCATTACAAACAATGCAGATGGACGGGATCGTTTAACGAACTGATAAAAGGCAAATCATAAACCTAAAACTTATTACTCTTTCGAGTGCCACTTACCTACTTATTATTAAATTAAAGGGTTAATTCACTTCCAAGAATTATAAGAAGGTTTGGAATTGATAGAATCAATATCGAACTTATTAAATGCAGATCTCAACATCATACATAGAATATTATGCTTAATAAATGTCTACTGCCAATATGGCTATGTACCTGAAGAATGGAGTGAAGCTATTGATATCCCTATATTACACAGTAAAACTTATTTAATCCGGAACGTGAATAATGCTGAAATCTGTCCAATGTAACCAAATATATTGTCCCGGCGAAATAATAGTAATTTTACGTGTATTTATTTTGCATAAAACGGAATTTGTCCAACGCGGAAACGGAAGGATATTTCTACACTATTCATACAAAACGTATAAAGCGGAAAGACAGAAATAAATTAGCTTCTACTTCATTGAATTCCCGTTAGGCCAATAAAACAATAAGGGACGATTCCTGCCGCCAGGCTAAGTAGAGATTCTACCTGTACCTGAAATTGTATTTCGACCTCACTGCGCACGCGTTATGCGAAATACAGACACCTGTCTTACAAATAACTATTGCACTGTAAAATCTTAAAGTAGTTTAAGTTCTGAGACCGATCTTTCACAGGTAGCGTTCTGAATTTACGGATTAAAGATGGCTAAAACGTACGTATTATTGTCATTAAACGAAAGTGAAAGTGATTGAAGATAAATCTCCAAATTTCCGGACCGATGCTCCAAAATCAAGCTCTAGTTGTTGCTAAATCCCTAGGGAATAACGATTTCAAGGCATCTTTAGGTTGGCTGGACAGTTTTAAAAGACGACACAATGTAGTGTGGAATAAAATTTGGGGAAATCAAAGGGTGTGAACGAAAGTGTAGTTGGTGAGCGGAAACCGAAACTGCATACTTGAATTTCAGGATACGCGCCTAAGAGACATTTTTAATGCTGACAAAACGTGAATGTATTTTTTTTTCGCGCGTTATAGTCTAAATCGCTCATACATACTATACCACACTTTTAAAGGCAGCGAAACTACAAGGTACTCTATTTTCTAAGGTTAATAATATGTTTTAGTTTTTTTATAATGCGGAATTTTGTCTAATGTGGGAAAAAATGGTCCCATGCGATTCCGCTTTGAGCAAGTTTTACTGTATATATATATATATATATATATATATATATATATATATAAGGCGACAGATATAACCCAAACAACTACAGAGGTATAAGCCTTTTGGGGACATGTAGTAAAATCTATGCTAAAATACTACCTAGAAAAATCGGAAAGATAAGTGATGAAACTATTTTAAATGAACAGCATGGGTTTAGAAAACGACGCTCTACAATTGGCTATTTTTTTCTCTCCAATAGCAGATTGAAAAAAGAAGAGAACTTAATCTTGAAAGACACATATTGTTTATCGACTATGAGAAGGCATTTTATAAAATTATACGCTCTAAATTATGGGATGTATTAAAAAAGAAAGGATATTGACCTCATATAATTAAAGCTATAAAAAGTTTATATGAAAATACAAAAATTCGTATAGATAAAGAAAATGGTCCTAGAGAAACTTACATAGAAATCAACAATGGACTTAACAAGGTTGCCCACTTTCGTCAATACCTCGAATATAGGAACCATAGACGAACATAAAAAGAAGCTCCATGGTGCGACAGCCTAGAAGCCATTGGCCTACTAGCTGACTGCTAGGCTATATGTGTTAATCATATAGGTGGATGATTATTCACCAGTTCAGGGATATTTCTGGTCAGAGTATCGGATTCCCCAGCCGTTATACCTGATTCTCTCAACCTGGAGCCGCTACTTATTGTAGCTACCCAAATTTCTCACGATGCTGGGTGACACCGTTTCCATACTGACCGAAATTTCATTATAAATATTTTATTCCATGGGGACTTGAATATAGTAATCACTAATCCATCGGAGCCAATGTTTCCATTGCGCTATAGTTAATTTTTTGTGTTAAGGTATAACGGCTTTAATGTAAATGTTATTATTAAATTATTATTCATGTAGACATTATGTAATGAAATTTCAATCCAGCATTTGTTTTGGTCAGACTGATCACCCCGGGATTTGAATCTATCATCTCCCGAATACGCGTCTCAAACACTATCTTCTGAGAAAACTCCTCACATTTTATACTGTACTAGCTAATACCCGGCGTGCGCTGCTATGCCAAAATAAATGAAAATTAATGTGCTTTTATATTTAGTTGAATACGTAAATGGAAAAATAATTATAAATTTATATTTTTAGATACCCCGTGCTGATTACCAGCGTTGCCCGGGAATCTACTTATCTCGATCTTCTTAGCATAAATGAGCTAAACGACAAAATTCGTTATTGTGAGTTATCCGTATAACAGGATTAAAAAGGCTGCAGGGCTTGGGCAGGGCATGGACTCTATATGTATCTCAGGGTTGCGGATTTTCGCCGTGGGACGAGGCGAGGTTCGAACTAAGGACAGTTGACATTAAGGAGGCTTACCGAGACAAGCACTGGCGTCAATTGAGGATAATATTTATTATATCATAAGTAGCACAAGACAGTTCCAATTCCAAAAACACTGGATTGAATTGGATATATTCCGGAATTATGACACCGGCACACTGATGCTTTTAATATAAATCACTTTGTAACTTGCCGTTCTCGGCCTAACACTTTTCGTGTACCTAATGAGTCGCTTCCTTGCGACCGGCGAAATATACAAGTCCGTACTGGCGGACTCTCAACAATTACTCCTCCGCGGAGTCTTATGTTAGTTTGTTTGTTCCACCCGGGGACAAAACCCGGAGCAGACTACTGTTAATTTATTTTGTTCCACCCAGGACAAATCCCGGAGCAGACTACTTTTAATTTATTTTGTTCCACCCGGGGACAACTCCCGGAGCAGACTACTTTTAATTTATTTTGTTCCACCCGGGGACAACTCCCGGAGCAGACTGCCTTCCCGATATTCGGAATATATCCAACTCCATCTTACAAATGCACTGTACTAGCCCATATTTTCATTGGCTGGACATACATAAAAAACGCCTTACTAGTAGAATACTATTTACTTATGGATTCTGATTGGTCGTGTATTTACAGGGTGTGATTTTCACACGCTGGTGAGAAGTTTATTAATTTACTAAAAAAGATGGACATAGTTCTTTTTGCCACAGTCGCCATCTCAGCAGGCGGTCTAGTGATTTTTTGACACACTTAAAGTTGACCGTCATTTATCAGTCTCGAAGGATGACTCCCAGAGCCGGACAGGGGACATTACATCACCAGCTGTGAGGCCGTATTATTAGGGAAGCATTGTCCCGGGGTCATAAACCGATTTACTTAGATGTGTATATCTTCAAAGAACTGAAGATACAATGGACAGACATGCCTTTATGTATACTGAAGCGTAACGGATTGGAAAACGTTTCTCACGAAACGTTTTCTGGAGAGTGCAACTATATATATAATAATAATGTTTAATAATAATAAAATTAATTAGAGCAGTTATTACTGCCACATCCGTAAATGAATGCCCGCCATGTGCTGCTATGCTTGCCCGTGAATCTACTTATCCCGATCTTCTTGGCATCATTGAAAGACAAAAATGGTTATTGTGAGTTATCCGTAAGAGATAAAAATATTCTGTAGAGCTTTTTGATATAGTCAATACTGTGTTCATTAATTTTGTGTATTTGTTATGGTTTAGGCAGCGTAAGCCATTTAAGCGCTCAAAGAGCTACTTTTTCATGTTTTCTACTACAAAGGGCAATTTTTAAGGGTGTAGGAGTTGAGTATCACAATTCTCTTATAGCCTATGTTCATCCCGGAAATCTCCTGAACATTTTGCAAAAAGCCCCATCACAATCGGATATACGGTATGGCCGCGCATAAAGTACAAACAAACATTTTTGTATATTAGATATCTCATTATTATTTTTTTTTCTTGCATATTGTGTATCTTTATTTACTTTCTACAGGTCTCAAGCACATAAAACGGAACTCAATTTCATAAGGATGTCATAGCACTTTGGAAGTCTTCCTTTTATGAAGCGAAATGCTTCACAGATACTTAATTTTCTCTTATTGCATTCGTAAGTGTTTTCCTCCGATCTCAATATTTGTAATGAAGCCTTTTCGTATTAACTTTCCAATCAGATTAAATCTCATTTGGTTTCGGTTAGCTTACAGTCAATCCATTCGATACGGACGCATTTCCAAATAGTAATTAAGGGTGTGAGGAGAGAGGGGATGTCTTCAACCAGCCGGGTAATCTCAACTCATACTCGCAATGACTAGTGATTTTATCTTTTAACTCTCCAACTTTCAGTTACATTAGTCTGTTTTCAATTTCCACGACTATTCATACAATGTAAGAAAAATGTATATGAGTGAATTGTGATTGTCTCAGACGACCATATTTAAGAATTCATTCATAATGTTCTGCTCAAGAGCAGGTCTTTCACTGTAAACTCAGCTTTCCTTTTTGTATATGCTTACAAATCATTTATTTTAATATTCTCTATCATCTTATGTAATTTCTGCCTCTAACTTTGTATCCGTTAACCATTCCTTCGGGGACATTCTTTAGCTGGCAGTTTCTTCTTAGCCAGTGGTCCATCCAATTTCGTTTCCTCTTCTTTATGAGTTCCAGCATTGTTCTTCTTTCACGCACTCTATCTAGCACATCTTTATTTCTTACTTTGTCTGACCATTTTATACGTTCCATTCTTCTCCATATCCACATCTCAAAAGCTTCCAGTAGCTTTTCCTCATTCCTCGTTCCGTCGTAATGTCCATACTCCACACAAAGCACTTCGCTAGCCTCTTCCGTAATTAGTTTGCCAAAGGTCCGCAGAAAATGCTTATCTTCTTGTTGAAAGCTTCTTTTGCCATTGTTATCCTCTGCTTTACTTATTGACTGCAGTTCATATTACTACTGATAGTACAACCCAAGTATTTGAAACTCTCCACTTGCTCAATGACCTCATCTTTAATCCTCATGTTTATCTGCCTTGGTTTCTTTCCTATAATCATGGCCGTCGTCTTATTTATATTTATCGCCATCTCATAATCCTCGCACTTATCATCTAGCTCTGTCAGCATGTTCCTCAGTGTCATTGCATCTTCTGCTAGCAAAGTCATATCATCAGCAAATCGTATGCACTTTATTCTTCTTCCTCCCATCTTTACGCCTCCCGTATTGCTGAAGCAGTTCTTCATTAGGTCTTCTAGGTAGATGTTGAAAAGGGTAGGTGGTAGAGGACATCCTTGCCTTACCCCCCTTCCAATTTCTATTCCCTCTGACATTTCTTCTTCTATCTTCACTTTTATTCGCTGTTTCATATAAAGAGAACTTATGAGCCTCCTCTCCTTCCAGTTCACGCCAATTTTCTTCAAGATCTTCAGGAGTTTATTCCAATTTACTCTGTCAAAAGCCTTTTCCAGGTCATCAAATACTGCAAAACATCTTTATATTTTTCTATATATCTTTCTCCTATTGTTCATATCAATCCAATTGCATCTCTTGTGCCCTTTCCCTTCCTGAAGCCAAACTGTTCTTCTTCCAATTCGCTTTCCATCGTAGAACGTAAACGTCGATTCAGTATCCGCAGGAGAATCTTTGCAGAGTGTGATATCAAGCTGATAGTCCTGAACTTCTTACATTTATTTGCATTGTTTTTCTTCGGTAGTAGTATTAACACTGTCTCAGTCAATTCTTCGGGCCATTCGCCTTTTTTGTATATCTTGTTGCATAAACGCAGAATTTCCTTCTTTCCTTCACCCAAACATTTAATCAATTCAATGGGGATTCCATCTACCCCGTTGCTTTCCCATTTTTAATTTCCTCAATTGCTAGTTCAACTTATTCCTTCAGAATTGAAAATCCTTTTCATCTTCTGATACGTCTTCTTCATTTTCTATATCCAAGTTAGCCGGACGATTTCTTGTCTCATATTGCTCTTCTACATATTTTTTCCCATGTATTCATAATTCCCTGTTTGTCTGTTATTTCTTCATTATTTTCGTCCTCAATCAACCACATAGTTCTGCTCTTCTTTCCATAGTCCAAGCTTTTAACTTCCTGGTACATTAAATCATAGTTTTCTTTCCTCTCCAGATTCTCTAGTTCTTCACATTTCTGTTTCATTATCCATTCTTCCCTTGCCTTGGCAGTTTCCTCTTCTAATTTTGTCATGTAATATTCCCTAGTTTACTTCGTGTCGTGTATAAAATAGAGATAAGCCTATTTGTCAACAGACCATAGGGGCATATCTGGGCGTTGACGCAACGATCCTCAATTCTTATTCAACGGCAAAGGAAAGAAGAACGGTGACTATCCGTAAGGTACACCCCGACGACTATCTTCCAGGATATTCTGATACTCATTTTAGAGGAGACTGTGTGAAGCGATCCAGGCAGTAGCCATATTTCTTGCTGACAGATATTTGGCCCACAATATGTTTTTTGTATTTGAACTTTATATTCAAAAATACCAAGATTTGAATAAATAACTCTAAGGCTTCTGATCTTAATCACATTACGATACATGCCAATAACTTCGTTAAAAAAATAGGCAAAATGTATAGGCCTCGGTCCGTTTTATTAGTGCCGTTTAACAAACGTAGTGTTTTTCTGATCTACAATATTTTGGGCTTTTTAGGACCCTATGAATGTATATCAAATATAGACCTATCACAATTATCATGGGAGAATATTTTTTTTAATTTAAACAAATATAAAATTATGACGAGAAAATTCTGTTGGCCGTGGTCTTGAGGCTTGTATTTCCCCGACGTTTCACCAGAGAAGCTCGAAAAACTTCTTCAAGATCATCACACTAACGCCGACCGCGAAAACCTAAATCTAAATATAAAATTGCTTGTCAAAAAAGAAGAATTTAAATAATGTTCGTTATTATGGATACGGGTATAAAATGAATATAAGACGCGTTTTATATAAATATTTAACGGGGTATTCATACATGAAGATCCTATATAGAGTCACATCCTTTTTGTCCTCCATCGCTGAGAAAAACCGTGTCCTCTAATTTAATTAAGCTGAAAATTTTTAATCGATCGTGGCCGGGATCGTTTCCACAACTCTTGTTTCCAACGCGGATGCGAGGCCTCAATACTGACTTATTTTAATAAACGTATCAATTTTGTTCATTATTATTTATTTATAGAAATATCAATATATTTGGTCACATTACATGTATGATCAGTGGATAAGTAATTAGACGGTTTAAAATAATATGTCGTGTATATTCGCGATGTTGTATAATTTTACTGAAACTGTTTTTTTTAACTAATCATGAAATGATAATAAAAACCCATTAACAGAATTAGCCTAGACAATAATAATAAAATTAGGACTTTCAAAAATGTACCTCAGGTATTCATGTGATATAAGTAAAGTAAAGTGATCCCACAACAGACCCGGAGGCCCTTGGGGTAGTAGGAGGTTAAGGCTCCCACTTTTTTCTAGACAATCGGCATTTTATGTCAGCCGGGTTGTCAGCCCCGCGTTACGGCCGCCTTTACCCCAGAACAAGCGTCTGGTACTCATTTCCGTTAGAGGCTGAGTCGACCCCAGAGCCATAGTGCCGCCAGAGGGTTTTGGGTCAGTTTAAAAATCCTGATCCCAACGGGACTTGAACCCTGGACCCTCCGGCTTGTAGCTCAGTGCCTTAACCACTACGCTACGGCGTGCCCCCATTCATGTGATATATTATTTCATTTTAACCCATTGGAGACACGTTTAAAGTGCCTAGCATGTTCACTGGGAACCCATTTAAATCTCCGGCTGCGCTGGACTTTAAATACACATACTCTGTTCTATCACTTATGATTTCAGATATTTTGTTTACCCCTGAATTTCTTTTAGTATCTTGTACTTTTACGAATAGCAAAGGAATGTGGCCTACCTGCTACCCTCTTTTGTGCATTGTAAACCGTTATGTTTTGTTATTTTCAAGGCTGTGAAAGTTGACAAACAATTCAGAAACCATCTTTTTGTAAAAGTTCTCGGACATTGCCTTGAAAGTAAACACAAATCATATGTTCAAACAAGACCGAAAAAAATAACAAACGCAATATAATACTGTACATAATAAAAATAAATATATGAAATAAAATAAGCATAGACCTATACATTATAAAATCAGGAAAAGTTCTTCGTATATTCTTTAATTATCATAGTTATATATCGACCTGTAAATTATAAAATACTATAGATAAAAACTGGACGAAACTCACCTAATATTTCTACCATCAGTAGCATGCACGGTTACGTTGTCACTGTATATTATTTCATCGTCCGAATCTTCGTTCCATAATAATTCACTACAATCACTGTCACATAATATTTCATCCACTACTTCACTTAGTTTCTCAAAAGCAATACGTTTCTCTCCTATTTACGCACATATTGCAAGAAAAAAAATTAATTTTAAAACTATGAATTTTAACAAATAAGCACTGAATTTATATTCACTTATATTTTACCGTAATAAATGCCTACAACTATAGTCTTACTATTCTATAAATAATAACTAAAATAAACTATACAATACACTAGGCCTATACATATTTACTTTACATAAACAAACAACACATTTTACTGATGGTGAACCGAAAATGTAAACCACTAAAGAAACCTAACGTCTTACAGTGGGGGTTATAACACAACAACGAGTCTACCTCGTTGTGGGGCTGTTTGGACTTTCTACCTGCTCACGAGGGAGACTCGTTAAAAGTCTCCAATGGGTTAAATGTTATATGTATTCATGTACTGAATCCTGGAAATGCACGATATTATGCATTACAGGGAATATTGTTATCTCAAGTTCTCTCAAAAAAAAGTTAATCTAAAAATATATAAAACTGTTATTCTTCCAGTTATATTATATGGATGCAAAATAACGTCTCGTACTTTTTTTTTGGGTTCAATGCCCCACGTTTATAAAACTGTTATTCTTCCAGTTATATTATATGGATGCGAAATAACGTCTCGTACTCTTTTTTTTTTTGGGTTCAATGCCCCACGTTGTCATTTCGACATTTCTGGTGTTCTCTCCTGGCATTAGCTTAATTGTAACCCACTTCTGAAGTTGGGGCGCCTAGACTAGACAGGAGCCAGCTTACCGTTACCCCGATGTTGTGATTATTGATAATGAAGCGTCAGGAGAGTTCCCCTCATCAATAAAACCCGTAATCTACATTCCAGACCATTTTTACAATTTAAGGAGAAAAACCTCCCTATGGCTTTGACCGGGAATCGAAGCCGGGACCTCATGAAACAGTAGACTTCCAGTCCCAGAACCGCTGACCACTAGCCCATGCAGGCCCCTGGTCCGACTCTTACTTTAATGAACGCGAGAAGCTTTTATTCTCGTACTTAAGAATAAAAATTTCTAGAAAATAGTTTTTGACCAAAGAGAGGATGAACAGACCGGTGAATAGAGAAGACTACATAACAATGAGCTACATGATCTTTATAACAAACAGATACAATAAGAACAGTTACAGATATCGGTAGACTGCGTTGGGCAAGACAGTGGCACGAATGGTGCATGAAAGAGGGGCATGAAACTTCCTTGTAGGAAACTATATAGAGGAATAACGCCCAGACCAAGAATGAGGTGGGAGAATAACATTAACCATAATCTGAGGGAAGTAGATTATACAGTGAAGATGATAAGAAAATACTAGCTCAGGATAGGTATATATGGAGAGCTTATGTCCTCGCGGGATTCGATAGTGCCAGTGAGTTAGTTAGTTATGTATTCATATGTATTGTATAATTTTACTAATGTTTTAATAAACAAATTATGAAATTGTAAAACCCCATAAAAATACTTACCTATTAAAATAATCATAAAAATCAATGAAATTGGCATGCCCCTAAAATTATTCTCAAGACCTCGTATACTAAACGTGTTCAAACTACTGATATATGCACATACAGTAGCCTATATGATTGTTAAAACAAACATACAAACTGAAAGTATCGGATAGGATTTCCTAACTCCGGGTTTTGTGTACACGTCCTCAATGCTTCGTGACTCTACTGCCAAATGATAGATACAACTGGATTTATTTTTATTCTTACTTTAAGCCATTGTTTTCAATTTTCGTTTAGTTTTTCTGTCATTTAATATGACAATGCGTTATTTTGAGAGGGAAAAATTGAAAAATGTACAGGGTGGACCGCTCGAATGGACCTAATTTCAATTGCTTGTTACTGGCAAACGGTTGAAGATAGAAACTTAAAACAACGTTCATAGTACAGAAAAACTCACCAAGTTTCGAATCCTGTCGGTAGATGGCACAAAGATACGTTTCTCGTTCTTAGATTTAATTGTTTGTGAAAATGGCGACTCCCCAGATGAAAGCGCAAGCTGTTTTGTGGTATGCGGAGTTTAAATCAATCATTAGAGTTCAAAGGGAGTTCCGGCGTGTGTTTAACCGTGATGCTCCAACTGCTAGAAGCATAAAGAAGTGGCGTGATACATTATTAGCTACAGGATCTGTGTTGAAGAAGCATGGTGGTGGTCGCAGAGCATCCGATGAAATGGTAGCAAATGTTCAAGCCGCATTTGAGCGAAGCCCCCGGAAGTCATTAAGAAGAGCTTCGCGGGAACTTCAAATACCAAAATCGACATTACAACGGATTGTCCACAAACGCCTCAAACTGCACGCATATAAAGTGCAGTTAGTGCAACGTCTGGAGCCGAATGACATGCCGAAACGAGTGGAATTCGCCAATACGATGCTGGACCGTCTCGGCGCTGATCCTGACTTCATGACCAAGATTTTCTTCTCGGACGAAGCCACTTTCCATTTGTCAGGCAAGGTAAACCGGCATAATGTGCGGATCTGGGGATCGGAGAATCCTCACGCTATTCAAGAGCATGTTCGTGATAGTCCGAAGATGAATGTTTGGTGCAGTTTGTCACATAATAAGGTCATTGGACCGTTTTTCTTCGCCGAGAAAACTGTTCGTGGTACCACATATCTTGACATGCTGGAGCAGTTCTTCTTTCCACAAATTGAACAACTGCAGCCTAACATCGTTTTCCAGCAAGATGGTGCTCCTCCCCACTGGTCCAATGAAGTTCGTACGACTTTGGACAACATTTTCCCTGGCCGTTGGATTGGTAGGGGAGGACCAATCGCGTGGCCCCCGAGATCTCCCGATTTAACACCACTGGATTTCTTTCTCTGGGGCTATGTCAAAGATAAAGTTTACACCACCCCAGTCAAAGACCTTCGTGATCTTCGTGAGCGCATCATAGAGGCTATTGAGAACATTCCAGAAGACATACTCCAACGTACTTGGCAAGAAATTGTTCATCGCTTTGATATCGTCACAGTGACTGCTGGGGCTCATATAGAGATGTGGTGATCTGGATATCAAAACTTGGTGAGTTTTTCTGTAATATGAACGTTGTTTTAAGTTTCTATCTTCAACCGTTTGCCAGTAACAAGCAATTGAAATTAGGTCCATTCGAGCGGTCCACCCTGTACATCGTTAATTAGCGTGATTTTTATTCCAGTAAAGATTTATTCTTAAAGTAGGAGTTAAATTGAATGCTTTATCTTCACAATATGTCTTATCTTACAATAGATTAACTACTTTTATCCAGGAATGTGTAATAAATTAATTACAAAATATTCAAAATTACCTTAATTGCTACTAGATGTCTCATTAAGGCGATGTGCTCAATCACTGAGATATATAGGGAAATAAGCGTAGCTAAACTAGCTTGATCAAGAAACTCCTGTTAAGTGAGCATCCATGTACATATAAATATGCTTCCAAACTTAAGTAACTCAAGTAACTAACTCACTGGCACTATCGAACCCGTAGGTTCATGGCCGCTCGGACATAAGTTCTCCATGCACACTTATCCTGAGCTAATATTTTCCAATCATCCCCTCAATAATCTATATCCCTCAAATCATGGTTAATGTTATTCTGCTCCCCCCCTCACTTTTGGTCTGCCAACTGGGTTTTTCCCTCTATTTTCCTACAAGAAGTTTCCATGCATCTATTCATTTCATTCGTTCCGCAAGTCCTGTCCATCGCAGTCTACGAGACTTAACCTTTCTTATTATATCTGGCTTCCTGTAAAGACCACGTAGCTCACTGTTAGTAGTCTTCTCCATTCACCAGTTTGTTCATCTCTCTATGGTTCAACAATTTTCTTAAGAACTTTATTCTCAAATACTCGTAATCTTCATTCATCCCTTAAAGTAATAGTCTGTGTTTCGCACCCATATAATATAGCTGGTAGAATAACAATTTTATATATTGTTTTAAAAATAAATATATTTGTTTATATATTTAGGCCTAATTAGGCCTACATTTATTGTAAACTTCTATATTGTCTTTGAAATATTAATTACTAAATTCTATTCTGAAGGATTATTTCGTTTTTACTCTTTTTTTTAAAGTATTGTTAAATTATATTAGCATTTGGTGTCTTCCCCTGAGCATACTAATTTTCCCTATAAGGAGTGCTACAAATAAATATGCTAATGGAGTACGCGCGCACATATGTGTGTGTGTCTGTGTATATGTGTGTTTTCGTAAAATTCTACAATTTATATATCTTGGCAAATATAACAAAAAAGATCAAATAATTTTAATTTTTGTATTCCACTCTTTATTTTTAATGACTATTTAACTCATGTCGCAAATGGTAGTCAATGACCAATCACGTTTCAATTAATTCTGTTTTTACACCAATGACAGTCGTGTTTCACCTCGCTCTTTATCGATTTCTCTTTATCAGCTCCTGCTTTTGTGATGAAGAAAGCTCCTCCTTTTTTAATATTCTGAACAGGTTAGGTAAAGGTAAAGTGATCCCACAACAGGCCTCAGGAGGCCCTTGGAGTAGTAGGAGGTTAAGGCTCCCACTTTTTCTAGACAATCGGCACTTTATGTCAGCCGGGTTGTCAGCCCTGCGTGACGGCCGCCTTTACCCCAGAACAAGCGTCTGGTACTCATTTCAGTTAGAGGCTGAGTCGACCCCAGGGCCATAGTGCCGCCAGAGGGTTTTGGTCAGTTTAAAAATCCTGACCCCATCGGGACTTGAACCCTCGACCCTCCGGCTTGTAGCTCAGTGCCTTAACCACTACGCTACGGCGTAGGTTAGACCATTATTTTTCTCCAACAAATGCATTGAATATAGCAAATAATGAATAGATTCAGTGATCTTACTGAGTTGTTTATTCAAAATATAAATGATTAACCTATAACGTTTATTATAATAGTTTGATGTGTTTCATCATTTCTACACTAGAGTGCATTCTTACAATATTGCGATCCTACTTCACAATAAATAATATGATCGAGTTGCAGTGAATATACATAATCTCACATTTCCAATTTGTTTTTAAACATCGCCGTTTACATTAACTCTATAAATATTTTAAAACACCGGTAACTATATTCAAATAATTATATTTTAGTAAAGAGCTTAATTTTATTCGTTAACTAGTCCTAACAAATGCCACTCTTGATTTCCAAATTCTCTAGATAAATTGGAAATCACTCGTGGCATTACTTATGATAAATATTTATAAGATTGATAAGAACCCAATTCTTATCTACAATTTTATTTAAACCCCGCTACATACTACTGTGCGTCCAAGCGATAAGACGGATCGCCAAGAAGGCGTTACATGTTAAATTCTGATGCTGGTATTCCTTACAGTCCATAATAAATACAAAGTGTAACGCCTAATATTGTTTATAATATCTGATTGTGAAATGCAGTGGTAAACTTAGTTAAAATTACCTGGGAATAATAATTACAAATAGGAATGAGATGCACAAAGAAATTACACATAGACCCAATTCTGGAAATGCAATTTATCATGCGAGGGACTCGTCCTAGCTTCTCTAAAAAACATTGAACTGAAAATATATCAAACTGTTATTCTCCCTGTTATATTATATTGATACCAAACACGGACTCTTAATTTAAGGAAGGAGAAAGGATTACGAGTATTTCTTAGGAAAAATTTTGGACGAAACAGAGGTGAACAGAGAGGCGAATGGATAAAAGTGTATAACAGTGAGCTACTTGATATTCATAGGAAACCAAATATAATAAGAACAGTTAAGTCTGGTTGACATGTGGCACGAATGGAGAATAAAAGAGGGGCAAGGAAACTTTTTGTAAGAAAAGAGGGAAAACGCTCAGTTGGTACGAGATCAAGAATCTCGTGTGAGAATAGCATTGACCACGATTTGAGGGAAGTAGATTATACAAGGGATGATTGGAAAACCTTAGCTCAAGACAGGGAAGTATGGAACGGGTTATATCCGCACGGGTATGAACCTACGGGTTCGATAGTTCCAGTGAATTATTTACCGGTACTTATGTATATTAAAACATAATACGTTTACTTATAAAAATCGTAAGTCTAATATCTGTTAATTTTATATGTTACATGTTCTTTACATTCCTCCAAATTCCAATAATAGAAATACATTTACGTACACAATAATAATAATAATAATAATAATAATAATAATAATTTCATTAGGAAGATTCGAAACTACAGTGGTTCTGCTTCAACCAAAAGTGATTTGTCGGCAGTAATCTGTGTGCCTAATGTACCTACTTCCCTGAAACTCCTTGCTTCCATATTTCTTATTCCATCCAGTCAACGTTCTCTTAGCCTACCTCTTCCTTTCCTTCGTCTAGCGTCCAGTTTAAGGACATTCTTTAGTATTATAACCTCTTCCATTCATATCAGATGTCCATACAACCTTAAGGCCTTTCTTATATATTTTTTTTTCAATATGTTCCTAATTCCTCTTCTTAATGTACTATTCTTGATCCTTTTATCTTGTCTTGTTAATTGTCTGCTGACTCTCCAAGTTTCAGATCCTTATAATTAAATGATTTGTAACAAAGTATAAAATATTTGTTTTTTTTTTGTTCTTTTGTAATATATGTCCAATACAAATTACTGATTTCAGCATACCAGTGGTTCTTCTATCAATCTTTCTTTCAATTTCTACTGTTGAATTCCCAGTTTTATCTACAACTGAACCTAAATATTTAAAATTTTCAAAACTGCATATTATCTATACGTCACACTGTTCTGTCGTACATAATAATAATAATAATAATAATAATAATAATAATAATAATCTTCCATATGTTGCAGTCCTGAAAGGATTCTTACGGTCTACAAAAAAGTTCTATCACTTCCTTGACCACCCTAATGACCGTTTACTATTTTGTTGGCACTTTAAGTACAATAATAATAATAATAATAACTGTATTGTTTAAACCAAATCCATCACCGCGTGACGTGATCGGTTCACTCCAGTGGTCCGAGTTCGATTCTCGATGGTGTATGAAAATTTAAACATTTACTTTGGGTCTCGGGCATGTGTGGAAAATAAAAAAAAATAATAAAATGAATGGAAACACGAAAAATGAAGGGTAAAAAAATTACTGTTTAAAAAAAGAACTAGAAGAGTTAAAAGTTAATAGGCTACAAGGCCTTGTCTTCCTAACACCCACTGAAATATGATATACAAAAAAAAATATTGATATTGTAATGGATATTGAAATATTAATATTGTGACTCAATGTTGAGCGCCTTTTAAATTCGCCGGTGGCGGTGGGGCCCGCTAGGTACATCCATATGCGTATCTGATTCACTTTCTGGAAGAATCAGTCGATAGAAGTCGAGACTGGCGTCCACATCATTCTTAACTTTGCATAAATAAGCAGGTGCGAGGTTCTGACCAATCAGCCAATCGCGAGAGGCAATTGTGTCCGAGTTGTAGATAACTAAACGTGATCCAAGTGTGAAGAGAAAACGTTTTGTGAGAACTGATTATAAAATAAACCGTGAAGAAGAGACTCCTATAGCATAACATTGCGTGTATATATAGTGAAGTATAGAGTAATTTGTTTTGAGAATAATCAACACTTTCTTTCAACATAAAGATATTCACAAATATACATGGCAAAGAAATACAAAAGATCAAAAATTCATAATAGACTATATCATTATGCGCCAAAAACTACCATTAAAACAAAATATATTAGAACTTGTAGAGGTGCACATTACGGAACGGATCATTATTTATTGAAAATGAAATGCTTTTGGCCGTGGAAAGGAATAGTTACAAGTCAAGTAAATAAAAAAACTCAACAGGCAGTAATAGAAATATGAAGAAGGCTAAATTGGTACGGACATGTAAGAAGAATGCAGGATATAAGACTACCGAAGGCCGTCTATACATGGAAAATTTAAAGAATGGGCAGAAAACGAAGACCAAGAACAATCTGGAAGAATAACATTCAAAATTCAATGAGGAAATTTTGTGTAACGGATGAAGACACAGAGGACAGAGAACGATGGGGAACTTTATTTAAGGGAAATTTGTGAATGTTTGTTACAAACTGATAAGTCCGTAGCCATTTATGTATTTTTTAAAGCTCATGTTAATTATTTACATTGGTTGGATAAAACCCTCAATGATGAGGAAAATTCTCAAAATGAATGAATGAATAGAACAAAATATTTGGAAATTTTGGAGTGTAAATATTCGTGAAGTTACATTAAGAAATTCGACCCTGTACCCAAGCACCGCTACTCGCACGAAAAAATTATATTAGGTCTAGTACAGTATAGGGTGTCCATAAATTGAGTATCTACGAGGGCGGATCGGAAAGTAACGGACAATAATTTTTTTCTGCCTTGGTATTGCAGCTAGAATGTTGAAATTTCACAGAGATATAGTTTAAAGTTTTCACTACAGATGGTATTTTTTTCTCAGGTGCACCTCTTGCGAGAGAAACTTGAACTATGCAACAAAGATGGCGCGCATGCTACAGTCGTCCACAGGGCGGATCGGAAAGTAACGCACAATCATTTTTTTTAAAAAAGTTTAATAGTAAAAAAAAGGAAAAAAATCACAAATGAACTTACATCTTTTACCTACTTTTCGACATAGTCACCAACTTTCTCAACACATTTTTCCCATCGTGTTACCAGTTTCAATATGCCCTGTTCGTAGAAGTCCGTTTAGTTGGAGTGTAGCCATCTGCGCACTGCTGATTTCACTTCCACATCTGTCTCAAAGCGTTTGCCGGCCAGGAATCACTAAGGCGAATCACGTGGCGAATCACTAAGGTTAACGCGTCCCTCTTGGAAGAATGTCACCACCTGGAGACATTGCTACGGTCCATACAATCATCCCCATACACGCCACGCATGTCCCTGTGAATTTCACTGGGTTTATGCCCTTTGGCCCACAAAAATCGAACAACACTTCTCTGTTCCTCACAGGTGGACGACTGTAGCATGCGCGCCATCTTTGTTGCATATTTCAAGCTTCTCTCGCAAGAGGTGCACCTAAGAAAAAATAACATCTGTAGTGAAAACTTCAAACTATATCTCTGTTAAATTTCAACATTCTAGCTGCAATACCAAGGCATAAAAAAATTATTGTGCGTTACTTTCCGATCCGCCCTCGTATTTTGTAGAATAAACTACTTTATGAGCAAGTTGTAGCCTGTATTGCAGGTCATTGCTGGTACATTAAAAAAGTTGTATGTGTAATTTGTTGTCTGATATCATACATTTATTTGATGCTAACAATTAAATATGTGTTTCGTCGTTTACAGATTGAATGTGCATAAGTACGAGAGAAGGTCCCTACTGTGACGTGGAGACAACAGGAATCGTCATACGATGCCATTCGGACGAAATTTAATCGCAGATTTCATTATGATGGTCCCACAAATGTGGTCAATGGAAACGTTAGAGATGGGCGTTTCATATGGATTTATTATTGTTATTCAGATTGACCATTGATTAGCGGAAGAAGAAAAGTTCTTAGATGCAGAAATAATCCTGGAACCACCTGAGCTTGAAATGATGAGGATTCAGGGCCGGAGGATGTTGAGGCTCATATCAGTCACTTAATAGGAAATCAACTCCGAGGGATGCCGAACTCCGAGTGCGTAAAATTACTAGTGATGGTGTTGTAGAGGTGAACATGGAGAGAATGCCTCTCAGTTGACTCCGGCTACAGGTAGTATTACAACAATCATGATGCATCTACTATGTCTGCACAATCGAATCAGACATATGTCTAAAAGCCAATAAAAATGTAGTTGCCAAACAAGGGAGCATGGTATCAGGAGGACATTCCTTCCAAACGGGAACGAACATGGGACCAACCAGATTGGTTAAATAAGGGAGTGTCGCGTTAGAATTGTTTGAGATATATTTTTATGGTTAAGTTATGGATTTTATACCACTTGTAATAAATCAATATGCTAAATAAAAAGGTAAACATGAGCTTCCAGATTATAGTAGACGACTTGAAAACAATCCTTGGTATAGGCCTACTATTTCTTAGTGGGTACAATATATGTTATAGCATGTATTGGGAATTGTCCTTTGATACACGTCACCCAGGAGTGCTATTGTTCTTAACCATCCTCCAAAGAACATACAAATAGCTAAAGAAAAACGACATGTGTCTGATGAGGTTAGATTACATGGAAAAGAACGCTTTCATGGAAAAAAAGAACACACAGATCAGATGTGTTTTGTGCTCAAAAAATTTGGAAACGGATGTAAAGAAATGTGATGTTGGTTGTCATCTCAAGTTCTTTGAGGGTTTTCATTACAACAAATAAAAAAGGGATTACAAGAACTTTTAAATTTTCAGTATATTTTTACTTATGCAATATTATATAGGCCTAATGCATGAACTCATGTATTTTTGTACTTTTTTAATGTCATGTTTCTTATATTCTTTTATATATTATATAACTCAATATTCATGTAATCCAAATATACAATCTAATTGTTAGTTACTAACTGTTCAATAAAGAATATTTAACCATTATTAAGACATTTAATTCACTTTGCTAGTAAATATTTTACCATTCCTCACAAGTCCACTGCCCACAAATGTTGACGTGGAGTTCTGAAACTGAAAGAATTTGGATTTAAAACAAAATTGTATTTATTCTTAAACATGACATATGAATAAAATTATAAAATTATAACATTCAAAGAAAAAATATTCATTGGAACTAATGGGTTAAACAGGAAAATATATCTGAATGCAATCACTAAATCTAAAATATATGTAATATACAGAATATCAGCGGAAGGGAAGAAATGTGAATAATAGTGCCAAATTAGCAAATGCAAACTACGCAGACCGGAAAGAAACAACATATTTAGTATGGTGTAGATGACCTCCTAAATGAAGGCCTCGAGAAAATTAGAATTCTGAACTTTTCAAGTACTCTTTGAAGACGAAAAACATATGCTAGGAAATTGTAACTTTTTGGAATATTATAGGCGTCAGTTATCGTCGGAAAGGTTTCTAAATTAAAATCGTGATAGACTGGCATGCCATGAGCAATGGTAAACTCGGAAAATTGGTTAAACGTGTGCAAATTTTTTTAAAAAGATGCGGATAATAAACGAATAAACAAAGTGTAATTGTAGTTATTGTAGGCCTAGCTTTACTTACAGCTGTTGCAATTGGAGCTGTTATAGTTACTGCTGCGGCTACTACTACTGCTATTACTATTCTTTTTATTATTATTATTATTATTATTATTATTATTATTATTATTATTATTATTATTATTATTATTACTCGTATTATTATTATTATTATTATTATTATCTGCCTCGCACGCAGCGGACCTGGGTTTGATCCCTGGTCGGAAAAAGTTTCCTGGGTAAGTTTTTTCTTCTTTTTATTTACCAGTAAGACAAAAGTCAGGACCTTTAAGGCCCAAGGACTCATGCAATAGTATCTGGCCAACATTATCATAATTATCAAATTCGCCATCTTTAGTATGAATTTGTATTTGAATGTTGTGTTTGGTCTTAATGTTGTGTTGTCTCTGAGGAGGCCTTGACATTGAACTGATCACTCATTCGGGGATGCCTTGTACCCAGTCATTCACTCAACCTTCTTTGCATAGAGTATCTGAATAAATTGATAAACCTCAATGCCAGTCAATGAAATCATAAACAATCAGAAAGACCATTGAGAGAAGCAGTTGTTAGACTTAGGTCACGAGTATACTTAAATTAATGAGGAAAGCGAGTAGAATATGATTATGATATGATAAATGGCAAATAAAATGATCCGACGAAATTACCATCAATGGGAACTAAATGACTAGTCATTAGCAAGGCAAGGGAACTCAGGTAGAACAGGCGGAAGCGGCGGACGCTTACAACGAGTTACAATCTTAGCAAAATCCTTTATTCTCAGGGTTTAACTGGAAATCTTCTGTGAGGCAGAATTTAACAGCTCTGCGTTGACAGTCAGAATACAATAACTGAAATATGACCGGGGATTTCAACTTGGGACAAACAACGCTAGTAAAAAGTGTGGGAAGGGAGAAAACTCTAGCGTTACGGTCTACTAAAAGTAAAGATGAATGACCTAAGAAAAACCCAGTGGCCTAAGTAACAAACTTGTGACCCGACTGTACGTGAAGCCAGCACGGATAGGGCCCAACCTCCGACAACAAAATCACCAATAACAAAATTGTAACCCGTTCCCAGATTATGCTATAAGGATACATTAACCAATCATATTATTTGTTACGTGCACCTAAGCGCTGATTTCAGGTCCACGAGGTCGATATAGTGGGAGAACCTAATTTACGTACCTAATGGACAGGGGAGACAAACGTCAGACACTTGTGCTTGTGCTCAAGGCCTGGCCCACATCATCATCAAGCACTGACAGCATGGTCACCAGTGGTAACCTTGAATTTAAGGACTTAGAATTTTCACGGAAGTATATCGAGTTTCTAGACTTAATCATTTTTATTATTAATCTCGAGATAAAATTAGAGTGTCCGCGAGTGAGCTTGAATAAGGCATAACAGTTCTCACGACCGATAGCAAACCCACGATGAACGCCATCGCCGATTGTGAGATCAGTGCGAGGGAATATAATTAAAACATGTACAGTGTTATCCATTTCGAGTGTTTCAAGACATAATAAGTTACATTCAACACAATTCATCCGATACGATTAATTCTGCCCGACGAAGTCCTCGTGGAATCCCTGAATAAGAACCTCATGCCTACCTATGTTTAAACCTTAGCAAACCGAGTACCCAATTCCTCAGTGAACCGGGGAAGTCCATTATTAATCCGGCGCCCACCAAATCCTTTATTATCTAAACAAACCTGGGATTGACCCATAATCCTATCCCATATTGTCACCCAACGTTGGGGCATGCAATAATCCCTGTCCCAGCCCCCATGCCCTTGTGTAGTTAAAGAAGTATGTTTGTGATCAACAGTTATAATCCCTCTCCCGACAGATCGTGCCACAGTAAGGTCCGGGTGGCGTGTGGCATATAAAAGTACCTATAAGGTGAGAGGTTAAACTGAGTTAATGGAATATACTGGAACTATTTATTAATTAGGCATTGACGTATCGATGTGAACTATCAAAAGTACGCACGGCTTGCTGTCCATTTGTAAATAATTTTGTTGTGTATTTCATGTCATTTAATAAAGCACTGCTACTACAAATATTACATGTAACAGACAACAGAATATGATCTCAAGCCATCTATTGCATTGTAAAGCCTCGATTATTCACGACGAGAGAACAAAAATCTAGCTGTTTTGTTTTATTAAGTAAATAAAAATAAAACGTAGTTTTATTTGATTTTCATATTTATTATATAATTCAGTGACAGCTGTTTCGGTACACTGTACCTTCTTCAGTTTTTTGTTTTACTCTGCAAGAGAAAAGTGAATTGATCTGCGAAAAGAACGCTATGAAAGTAAACTTTTGAATATTTTGTGAGTCTAATATTTAATCAAATATGTATTTTAATCGAGTACTATTTTCGTTTTTTAGGACATTTGTATGTTTATTTGTAGGTTTATATCAGGAATATGTTCTAGTTAATATTATTTTATTTTACTTAGTAACGTTAGCACGTTTTTTCAACAGCCTGTTTTGGTACGATATTTATGTGCTCTCGACTGGTTTAATAAAACTCATGTCACATTTTATAAACCTCAGAGCATTATTTTGCATTCTGCCATGACCACACGTTCCAACCGCTAATCTAATTTACTATTCGCTGCAGAAAAAAACAAAGCTAATTCTTGTTCAGTATTTTCCTGTCACCTCTCGTGCTCTCTCTCATATCAAACACATTTTCTTATAGAAATCAAGTTGCTCAGTTTTGTTTCCAACAAAGATATAAATTTTAAGAAATGGACAACTAGGCAATATAATTCTGGGTGATTTAAATTGTCCCGAATTAATTTGCTTAAAAAGGTAATATAATGTATATTTTACTGAAGATTTTAGCCTCGTATTCGGGAAAATTCAGGTTCAAACCACGACATTAACTAAACTCACTGAGGTTTTTTTCCTTGCTTTTCCTCACTTGTCAAAGTTACTGCTGGGTTTGAATTTCATTGCCGGGATTATTTCCTCATGTAAAAGTTTAAAAATATAAAATTGGTACCTGAGATCTCAAGTGTTCCTCAAATGTATAATGTGAAACGCCAAGAAGACCTTTCGGAATATATGTTCCATCTTCTGCTTGTATATTGGTACTAATTGTTGTTTGTTAGATTTTTACAAAATTCTTACAAACAAGAGTTAGTACCAATATACAAGCAAAGATGGAACATATGTTCCGAAAGGCCTTCTTGATACTTTACAGCATTATAAAGTTGAGGACGACTGACATCTGAGGTACCAATCTTATATTTTTTTAACTTTTATATATTGACTTGAACGATGTTTCGTAATGATTTTTTTTATTAATTTCCTCATACCCACTGTTTCAAACTAAGATATCAATAAAAAACTATACATGTAATATAACCTTAGATCTTAAAGAGTCTATAAGCAATAATGAAAAATAAAAGTAATTATTAATAAACTTAGAAATTTAGACAAATTTTAAATTATAAGCTAATATCTAGAATCAACACGGAAACTTTAAGCGCTGATATGAAAATTTCAAGTTAATAAGCAAAAAATGGTGTTTTATTTAATAAAATATCATTAGCATTTCAATTTAAAGGTAATAGTGAATATGTCAAACATATTTTCCTCATAGGTACCTTATTGTAGGCTTCAGATCCTTTTACGTGACTTAAATCTATGACAAAGGACTCGTGACTTGATTTTCATTCCGATAAAATCCATTCTCAGGAGCTTCCTTCATAACATGAAAAAATTCTTAGGCGCCGGTAGGATTTAAACCGCTATCTTGAGTTCAGCTGCGAACATGGTAGTCACTATAGTACCAGAACCGATTCAAAATAATTGTCTTTCCTAAAAGAACACATTTCGTTTTCTTCTATGCTACTTTTGTATCATTCCCTACGTAATCTAATTCTACAATAATAATACTATTACATAATTCGGTTCGAAAGAGGATTTTGTAGAAATGATTAACTTGAAATGATCATATGTTGTGTAACGCGAAATTTCCCTCCAGATTGTTCTAGTTTCAAATATTAACTAGACATTTCATTAAATCTAGATAATATAATTACAGGTCAGTAATTTGAGATAAAAATGTAATACAGAGAAACATAACGAGTTTGGACTTTAATTAATCAGAATTTTATGAGAAATCCAATGATCATATTACTGAATCGATTTTATTAATTATATAAAAGTTGATTTCCTCTTAGTAAAAAAATTACTTAGAAAACGCTTTTGGTTAAATTTGGGTTATGCCAATATAGTTGATGCCAGAAAGTCTAGAAGTCATAGGGGATAACAAAGGTAGACCCAGATACCTGAATACAATAGATACCAAACCTTTGTTAATGAAAATGTGTCAGGACGTCTATTTCAAATGAGATTAAAATATCAGTCAAAATAATATTTATGAGTGACAAGGGAAACATCACTATGTCAGGATAAGTTTCCAATATTAATTTAGATCAGTTAAAGTATTACTACGAACTACACATAAAAAATTAATTTAATAAAATACTCAAAGGCCCAACTAGAAACAACTTGGCAACATTGTAGACAAGTGGCTCGAAAAGCCACACCTTTTTATATATCTGTAATGTATGTGCTCATATATTTGAACCAATAAGAAAAAAATGTATCCCTTCTGTATAGCGATCTGACGATCGAAAGAATACTGAGGTTTTCAAGGGAGACCAAATTGAGACGCGTGCAGTAACAGAAGTCTCCCAACTAGCCAAGGGAGAACATAAAAAGTTTATTGTATCGAATACAAGTATAGTGAATACGATTTAAATAAATCGAGTGATTTATATACTACAATTATTGAAAATACTATTGCTGCCCGTACAGTTCCTTGCGTTATTCCCTGAGATAAGTTCCTGATTGCTCACCGAACCCAAACTGACTAGACCGCGAGCATGAAAGTCTCACATTCCGAGGATTCCTTATAATAAATCCTTGTATTAGACCCACATCCTGTGATAACCACCATCACTTCTTTCACCCCTAGATTCTGTCACAGTTGTTACAGAATACACAATTAGAAATTTAATTACTTGTGGCATCAGTAATGATGAAATTGAAGGGAACATACATGACAGCATTGCTACATGCAGCAGTTCATATAATTTGTTGTACGTTAACAATATTACATTTTATTAGATCAACTAGTCCCTGAATGTAATTGCTATAAATTAGTTATATTTTAGGGGATAAAATTTTAATTACGGCGTATCAAGACTTAGCTCATATTATAATGTAAAAAGATTCCGGGCTATGTGACCGTGGTCTATAACTGGTATTTCTTCCAGACGTTTCTCCCTCAACTGCGGGGGGGCATCTTCAGTGGCGAGTGCTTCTAGGTGATGTTACCTTGTCGTAGACAGCCGAGTCTACAAGGTAACATCACCTAGAAGCACTCGGCTGTCTACGACAAGGTAACATCACCTAGAAGCACTCGGCTGTCTACGACAAGGTAACATCACCTAGAAGCACTCGGCTGTCTACGACAAGGTAACATCACCTAGAAGCACTCGCCACTGAAATGCCCTCCGCAGTTGAGGGAGAAACGTCTGGAAGAAATACCAGTTATAGACCACGGACACATAGTCCGGAATCTCTTATTATTATGATTACCGGCCGTGAAAGCCGGCATTCCACAATTAGCTCATATGGACATATCCATTATAATTCTGTACTTTTTTCATACAAATAAGTTCTCTAATTATTTCAAGGCGCGGATAAGAGAGCAAACAGTCGACTATCATTGAATTGAGGAAAAGGAAATATACTTAGGACTATTGGTTAAAAATAGGAACAAATATCATATTTGAAGAGAAAAATTATACGCTCAGACCGGGACTTGAACCCGGGACCCTTGGTTCTCTAGACCAAGTGCTCTACCAACTGAGCTACCTGAGCAAGTACCGATCTAAACGCAAATCCCTCTCTATATACATTCTAATTCCCATCCACCAAATGCTATGAAGCCATGCTTCTGTCTTGCAAATGGCGGCTCCTTTATTAAGAAGACATATTTGGGAATTATACATTACAGCCAGTACGGCTTTTTCCAAGTTTTTATTATTGATTTCGTACATCTCAATGATGGATAAATCATATTTGAAGAGAAAAATTAAGTCCCGGTCTGAGCGTATAATTTTTCACTTCAAATATGATTTATCCATCATTGAGATGTACGAAATCAATAATAAAAAGTAGGAACAAATATATATGAAAATCTACATTTTTCAATTAAAATTAAAATAAACAATATTGCAATGGCTGAGTGGATGAATTATTTTAAATCCCTATGGTATGACATTGGTGCACGGCGTAGCGATATTGGTTAAGGTAATATGCTACAAGCCGGAAAGTCCAGGGTTTGAGTCCCGGGATTTTTAAACTGACCCAAATCTTCTGGCGGCACCATGGCCCTGTGGTCGACTCAGCCTCAAAAAGAAATGAATATCAAGCTCTTGTTCTGCAGGTAAAGGAAGTCGTCACGCAGGGTTGATAACCCGACTGGCATCAAGTGGCGATTGTCTATTACCCTCCTTAGTAGTAACTAAGGCCTGTAGTGGGTTCACTAAAATAAATGGTATGGCATTAAATTGGAAGATCAAGATCAACATGAGAATGACGATGATAATAATGATGAAGATGGTTATGATGGCGACCCTGATGACAATAAAATATCATCAAATTCGGAATAATCAATACTTCCAGAAGAATTAAAGAAGGTCTTAGAATTTCAAAAAAACGTAAAGGTACAGGACTGAATAATTCGAACACTTATTTTTTTAAATATGGTTTATCTTAACTACAGTACAAGTTGTTAATTCCGGAACGTGAATAATGCTGAAAGCTGTCCAATGTGAACAAATTTATTGATCCCGGTGACATAATAGTAATTTTACGTGTATTTATCTTGCATAAAACGGAATCTGTCCAACGCGGAGACGGAAGAATATTTCTATACAATTCATTAAAGAAATTATAAAGCGGAAAGTTTGGAATGAAAGAATAATTCAAATCCGAATAAAATTATCTCTAGGATACTTAACAGTGATAGGTATATATATGCACCTGTAGAAGGAGATGAAGAAGAAAGTGAAAATTGTATCATGACTTCCAGAAAGTTATCTGCACAATTAATAATAATGATATGATTATAATTTTTGGTGATTTAAATGCCAGAATTGGTAATACTAAATTTGATACATATATAGGACCATATGGAGAGCAAACCTGTAATAGAAATGGCTTACGGTTAATTGATTTTGTCATTTTTAATCAATTTACAATAATGAACTCAGTACTTAACCACAAGGATAGTCACAAATATACATGGGAAGCCAGGGGTCTTAAATCAATAATTGACTATGCTATATGCAATAAAAAATTAGCATCTAAAGTTCTTGATACAAGAGTTTACAGAGGACCTGAAATCGAATCAGACCATTACTTACTTGTTTGTCCAATTCGTATGCCACCGAGAT